>CAOKZL010001756.1:0-289904 GCA_948472985.1 Iguana delicatissima | reverse complement strand
TTATTATGGGGCTGAGAGCATGTGAGGCACCCAAGTTGGGTGTCCATGGCCAAACAGGGAATCGAACCTTGGCCTCCAGAGTTGTAGTCCAGTGTTCAAACCATTACATCACACTTGCTCTAGCACAGATATAATTGTATAGTGCATATACAGTCTAAGTTTCAATGCCAGGGAATCATTCATCTTCAGTACAAAACCCTGTCTCTGTAATACTGATCAAGTCAGGAGCTTTGAAAATCCAGGTGGAAGGACTGATTCTGCACATCATCTGATTCTTGACCATTCTGATTATTGTTCTGATTTCTGACAATGGACACAGTGAGACTGGTTGCTGCTCAGTCCCATCTATTTCAGTAAGGCTTCCAAAAAAGACCTTCCTACTGCTTTGCACAGAGAACTTACCTAATGATGTATAAATGTAAACTTGATGCATTTCTGAGACATACAGTGTCAGTAAAGAATTTGTGCACTTTTAAATTTCAAAGAAGTTCAAAACTTCTGATCCATTAATTAGAAAATCACAAGAAGCTACTTTGCAAGTGGTTCCCTGAAGTTTTCATTTACAGTTTGATTTGATACGGATTTTCTACTTTGTTTAATCTCTGAAATTTATTTCCTTGTCATGATTAAGTCATGCGTAAACATATATATTTCCTAGTGAAACTGGCTTTAGTGAGTACCTGGATCTTGAACTGATAGTACAGCAGATACACATAAACACACACCAAGTATTGGGACATTTACACAGGCAGTGGAAGAGCCATGCTGTTGGAAGGTTAAGTAGACAAGTCAGTTTTGTGTCTAAATCCAAAGCAGGATTATTCTTTTTCTTTTTTTTTCTATTCTTAGTCCCCACTTTAGAGCTTTAATTGCTTCCCAGCTATTCTTGTGCTGGGTTCTGTTGTCTAGCAATAGAGGTGTGTGATGTCTTTCCTCCAGTCTTAATCTTTCTCCCTGGGCCTTCCAGTTGTATTGAGTCTGCTAGAGGAAGAACCATCCACTTCAATGAATTATAACTTTCTAAAATTAATTAAAGCAGAAGATTAACATCAGTGTTAATCAGGAAATGTAGTGAGTGCTGTCACATTGGTGAAAATATTCAGTGAGTTCATAACTTTATAAATTGATCGACTTGTGATACCAGCGTTCCCATCTGTTTTTCCTGGTTCGTACTGTACACATCTGTATTGCAAGGCTCAGGAGGATAACAAATGAAATCATGTATCCAGTCTGCTAAATTAAACCTGGTCCTACATTGGCCAAAGAAACTTGCCTCTTGCCTAACCTTGAGATTTAACCCATTGTGGATGACTCCTTCCAATACTTCCAATACTTTGGGAATTGGGAGCTTTGCCCCCCACCAAACTGTTGGGAAATCCAAGCCCCCACAATTGTTGCCACAGCTGTTCTCCATACACACTTCTTCGCTAGACAGCTGAGGCTGGCCCAGCCTGCAGACATTTTGCTGCTTGTAAATGCAGTGACACTATGTGGCCCAGATTTTGTTGCTGGAGAGATTGGCACTACTGTGTCTGAGTAAGAGTTACTAGGATTGTTTGCCAATATAGAGTGATCCACTTTGCCCCACAACAATAAATAGAAAGTGAATGTCACCTCCTAAGAAAGGGAAAGAGATGAAGCCATGAATTTGCAACTAATAGCAAAAGGGTGGAGGATTGGGAAAGGCGTAGAGCTGTTGGAGCCAGCAAAAGTACACCAACAACCCGAAAAAGAGGAGAAGTCACCCTTGGATGAAAAGTGTGAATAACTGAAAAAGGTTCATAGCAGAAATAAGGGGAACTTTTGCAGAAGAAAGTCTGTAGGGAAAAGGGAAGCAAAACACTATGAAACAAAATGAAGTGGTAGGAATATAAAATAAACAGGACAGTATGGAAATGGATGTTGTAAAGTGACCTATGTTGTAGCATGTGCTGTGACATCTGTATGCTGTGTGGGTCTCCCCATCTTCAGGTCACATCACTGGCTGGTGTGGAGCTTGGAAAAATTCCTTTTTGAGCTACAGTTTCCAGAATCCACAAGCCAGAATGAAGGTTAGGGGATCCTGGAAAGTATGGTCCTCAAAAAACAAAAACAAAAAACAACAACAAAAAAACCATTTTAAAGCTCTGGGCTGGTGAAGGATGGGATAAATGCATAGCATAGCAGTTGTAAAAAGGAAAGAGAACAACAAGACTGGCATTTGTCTGATGTAACATCTAAAACCATCTGAGCATGCAGATTCACTGGATTCAACGGGGAAAGGACCACTTGGGTCCTTATTGCACTATGGCCCCATACTGCTTCGTCCTGATTCCATCCCAGCACTGCCATTGTTGGGATGCAATCAGGACCTGAATGCTTCCCACTGCACCCAGTTGGCTGCTGGCAGATGGGTAGCATTAAGGATACTCTTTTCCCTTGTGCAGTACAACTCACCTTTTCCTGTGCTGTACTGTGGAAGGAAGTGCTTAGTGCTTCCACCCTTACTGCATGTCCACAGCCGATGGGATCACTGCGGGAAAGGGGGCCATTACTGGATTTTTCCAATAATGGTATGGAATGTGACAGCAGCAGATGAGGATGCAACAGCAGCGGGACCACAACAATGTTGTACAATTGCATGTATTCCAGACCAGCACCAATGCGTTCCCGTGCTAGGATGGCAATGTTGTGCGGTAATGGCCTTGTTTTCTTATGTTATATGTAAAGGTGTTTCTGAGCAACAGGTCATTCTTAGGGAAGTTGCATCTGGCTCAGCTACACACTGCTTCATAGAGTTCTCCAGATGATCCAGGTGGACTGCCGGGCAACTGTAATGCTGCTTTGTGGACACCTCCCAGGAAGAGATTTGCCCTGGGGTCCTCCTTCACCACATTCTTCCTCCTGGAGACATGCGCTGTCTCGTTCCTCCTCCTCCCACATCCGGCTGAGTCAGAGATGCAGCAAGGGATAATACAGAGATTGCCTGAAGACAGTGTAACTTAATGCAACCCTGCCAATGATACTGGGAAGACAGAAAGCTACCAAAAACAGACCCTTGGTTCATCTGGCCCAGTGCTATCAATCTGTTTGGCAGCAGCCCCTCAAGGTTTGAGGCAGGATTCTTTCTTAGTTGTGCCGGAAGAAACCTGGTAGTCTCCCTTGCGTTCTTCCACCCAAGAATATACCATGCTCAACCCTGCTTTGCTTCCAAGAGTAGACAAAATCAGTTGTGTTCAGCATGGTATGGTGGCATCCTGATCACTCAGCTCCTGGTCCTTAGAACTGCCTCTGAGCAAACAAAAATATACAGTATTTACAAAGGTTGCTCATTGTCCCTTCCCTCCATTTTGGCCATCAATGTTTGCAGAGGAATATTTGGGTAGCTGGGCTACTAAATTGATAATAATAGCTAGGAATTGTTCTGGCTTTATATGCAAGACTGGCTTTATGTGACTGCAAGTGAAGAAAGTGACCAGTATAAAATAATCTGATTGGTTCACAGAAAAACAAATCAGGACAGATCCAAGTATTGGGAAAGTGATTCCAGCTTTGCATAATTGGTCTGTGCAAGTACTGTTTGTTCTTTGACTTCAGTGAAATTACTTCTGGTTTACACTGCTATGGGTGAGCTGTAGTGCTGTAGAGGAATCTTATCACTACCTGGATTATATGCATGCCTGATAGAGGAATGCTATTACTTTGAATGGAAATTAATTGTAAACCGATATTCACCAGAAAATATGCCTCCCTTGATGGTTAATCTGCACCACCTTAAACATTCCAACCCATAATATATGGTTCATTGTTCATCTTAAATTGGCATTGAAATGGTATGTACAATATTTCTTTTAAAAACTCTGATTTTCTTTTCTTTTTTTTTTAAATCAATGGGCTTAATTTAACTGGTTTCTGTGCTCAGAAACCATGTATCACAAAAGGAAGCCCTGAACAAATAAAAATTCCTTTCCTTCCTACTCTGCCAAAATGAGATTTTCATACCAGCTCTTGAAATGTGTAAACTCATTAGAACAAAGCCTGGGCAAGCCTGTAGACATAGTGATTGCACACATCTTAGAGGAGGTTCTCCCTCCCCCTGCACGCAATGAATAAGCAAAGAAACCCATTAATCGTTTTCTTTTCTTTTTGTTGCTGGCATGTTTGTTATGCCTTCTTAGGAATCCTATTGTTTGCTGGGAACACCTGATATTACTGTTGCTCTCATGATGTCAGCAGTAATTTTGCCATAGCACTAGGAAACTTTCCATAAAGGGAGGTCCTGTGCCCTCATGATTTTTTTTAATTTAAAGTACTTAATCTTTTCCAGCTTTCTACTGTATTTCCCAAGGCGCTTACATGACCACATCAGACAATAAAATCTCAATATATCCACCAAATTACAAGTTCTACACAGAACTTGGAATGATACTTTTTAGAAGGAATTAGTTACTTATTACTCCGATCACTCAACAAGTCAGGACTTGTTACTCTTATTGATATAAGAAAGATGACTTTCAGCTTTACTCATAAGTAACATGTTATCATTACTATTACTGCTCTGCTTTGCAAAATACAGGGAAATACTCTCTGGTTCCCCCAAATGACCAATTCAGATATTGCACTTTGGAAATTATGAGAAAAATGTAAAAGACATTAAAAAGCAATCTTTTCCATGTATAATACAAGGTAGTCAATTGAGTCATCCTTCCTTCTCCTCTTCTCATTGCTCAGACTGTGTCATCACACAAATAGAGCAGTGAGTAAATGGCAGAAAATCCATTTCTGTATTACTGAAAAGTAGCGAATTACAACCATTGCTGTTAACAGGCAAAAAAACGATCCATTTACAGCTCATTACTGCCAAAAATAAGCAAACAAATTTCAAAACCCACCTTGTGATGATGATTAGGCCACGCAGAAGCTGCAAAATGCACTGCCTTTCAGCGATCTCAGGTTTCTTCATTAGGCAAAGATGGCAAAATAGCATGCAAGGGAAGAAAAGTTATGTTGTTGGAGTCATATCATCTACATTTTTGTTTTGGGATGTTGCAAATGTAAAGGAAGCATCTGTGTAGAAGAAAAGTAAGGCCACACCTCTCCCCTATGGCCAGACTGACTGGAAACAAAAGCAGTATAGCACAGACAATAACAACTACGGCCCTTTTCGCACGTTACCCTTTCGTGCTGCTGGGTTGGGGTCCTCACGCAAGAAGCCTTGGAAGGAACGCTGCTGCTTGCCTGCTGCTCAGCCTCCGCAGCTCCTTCCCGGTCATGTGAGCACCCCGCCTCTTCCTTTCGCAGTGCAGCCTGGGACCTTTCCCAGCCTGCACTGCCCAGGAAGTGCAACCAGCCCAGCTCCCGATGCACTGCACGCCAGGTAAGTGCGTGTGGGGCACTGGACCGACGAGTGAGCACAGAGCATTTTCGGCTTGAAGCTGGAAATGAAAAAATCCGTGCGCGCTCTGTGTCCGGCCCTTAGCGTCGCATAAATGTGAGTGTGTCATGCAGACCACTCCTCACATTTATGCGATGCTCTAGGGGCCCTTTCACTTAAGAAACGCCATGCGAAAAGGGCCTAAGTAGTTATCAAAGTAACTCATTAGAAAAATGGTTACTTCCTAGCTCTGATTATACCACATTCATCCACAACAACTATATGGTTAGTTGCACCTCATACGTACACCTCACTACTAACAGCAAGCTCTATTGTGTTTAGTGAAATTATTCCCTGCTGGGGGAAAAGTGAGAATTTAATTTAGTTTGGTTATGGATAAGAACTTTTTTTAAAGCGAATGGAATGGATTCCTAAACAGAATCAAAAGACCTTGAGATTTAAAAAATACTTTCAAAGTGAATTTGTCATATTCATACTTCTAGGCTAAAGGTAGGCAACTGTGACCCTCCAGACACTGGGCTTCCTCTCTCACAATCTCTTGCCAGTGGCTATTGCAAGTTAGGCCTGATGGGAATTGCAGTTCAAAATCTGGAGAGGCACACGTAATCACTCTTGCTCTAGGCAGAGGATTTTGAGTGCCTGGCTGTTAAAAGTCTGAATTTGAATCTCTGGATATTCAGCCAAGGTTGTAGTGCTGAACTGAGGTGGCTATCTCTTTTTTTTGGCCATCATTCTTTTGGTGATGTATATATGTAAGTGCAGTTCAAGCACATATAAGTCCCTTTTTCTACAGACTATAGACAGCTGTTCTCTTGCCCAAACTTCTACCTCAAGAACCTTCCACATGCAGCAGCTATCAAGCCCGAAGAGGTTGTTTGCAGAATTTTCTTATCAAATGGAAAGGGAGGTGGGGGAGTGGCAATTAATACCATGAAGATGCAGCTGCTCTGAACTCTTGGAGGAAGAAAAAGTAAAAAGTGTACTCCATTTGTGAGCACATCTTTATTTCTTTCCCCTTGGCCAGGATGAGACCAGTTGCTTCCTCCTCGTGCCATAAGTGACAGCAGCAGGGCCCCCTCCTCAGGGCTTAATAGTTGCCATGTGGTGAGAGGAAGTGGAACTGCACCTGAGGAGCTGCGCACACTGGTAGAGTCTTGACCTCTGTGTGTCAGGTTCTTTATTGAGAACTACGTGGCAGACAGGTACAGCATGATCCCTCCATGTTGGGAACAGCTTACGAGAATTTGGCCAGTGTAGATGGCTGAGAATTTATTTCACAAGTCCTGTACATGTTTTCAATTATCTTCATCAATAAGATAAAAATATTTTGAGGGTCGGCCTCCCCAAAGGTAGAAGAAGGCAAAACAGGTAGTCCCCCCCCCCGATGCCAGCTATATGGAGTACAGTCCTGAGGTACAGGATTGCATCATAGAGAAACCAGGACTACACTCATAGGAAGTAGGTGTGAAAACTGGGAAAGGAATATCAACAATTTAAGGTATACAGTTGACATAATATTATTGTAGGAAAGAGTACAACAATTACTGATGAAAACTGGGGAAGAAAGTATAAAAGGAGGGTTAGAGCTGAATATTAAGAAGACAGAGATAATGACCACAGATGATTTACACAACTTAAAAATGGATAATAATGACACTGAAATAATTGAGAATTTTCTATGTCTTTGCTTAGTTATTAATCAAAATGGAGATTGCAAGAATTGCAAGACTACTAAGACTTGGAAAGGTAGCCAAGAAGGAACTAGATAAGGTCCTGAAATGTAAAGATACGTCATTAAATAACAAAGAATCATCCAGGCCATATTATTTCCAAATTGTATGTATGGTTGCAAAAACTGGACAGTGAAGCAAGCTGCCAGGAAGAAAAAACTTGTTTGAAATCTGGTGCTGTTCTATGGATATCACAGACTGCTAAAAAGTATAATGAATGGGTCTTAGAGCAAATCAAGCCTGAGCTCTGACTAGAAGTGAAGATGGCTAAGCAGAGGCTGCTGTAGTTTGGGTATGGAATGAGATGACTTGACTCATTGCAAAAGAAGATAACACTTGGTAAAGTGGAAGGCAGTAGGGAAGAGAGGGATACCACAATATCAATGGATAGACTCAATCAAGGAAGCCACAATGCTGTGTTTGGAAGACCTGGACAGGGCGGTTGATGACAGAGGTTGTTCAAGACCTCACTTTCATAGGGTGCTAAAAGTCGAAATCAACTTGAAAGCAAATAACAGCAATAAAAAGATTGCAACTTTAGTCAAGACATGAAGTTGCTGATGCTTGACTGGGAGTCTGGTGCAGATCCTTTAGTTGCACTTTGATCTGTGTCTGTAAGCACGTGAAAACCGTAGCTGAGAAAAGGTTTGATTGGTTTCACAAGGGCAGGCAATTTATGCTAGGAATGGAAATATTTAGACAATGTGATGAAAGCATCTAGATTTTCCAATCAATCAATCAATCAATCAATCAATCAATCAATCAATCAATCAATCAATCATTTTATTATGGTTGTAGACCAGCATGGGATTTTTCAATGATTTCTTGCATTTGGGGTGCTTGTTTGTTTGTTTTGCTGAAAATTTGTACAAAAACTAGGTTTGGTGAAAACTTTGATTTTTCACAGACACACACAGAAACTTTTCTACACAGAAAATAGTGTATTTGAGCAAAATAAAATATTTGCACAAAAATGTGGGTTTTTTTTTTGCAGGTATCTAAGCTTTTTTTTGCACTAAAAACAAGGGTTTTGTGCAAATGAATTTTTTTCACAAAAAAACCAAAATGTGAAAAATCTTGGCCGTTTTCTCAAATATGTCAAATGTGGCCTTTCTCACTCAGAGCAACATCAATTGTGACTATTTTTCTTTATACCTTTATGTCAGACCAATTGTTTTCCCAGTCCACTGTCAGTCCTACAATGAACTGTGAAGGTGCATTTTTTTTCTTCAAGAGCAGAAAGCTGCATACCACAGAAGTGCAAACAAAGCAAAGGTGATAGGTTTCCACTAAATATGGTGACTCATAACATGTGAATGGAGAAAAGGAGAAACATGATGAAACCTTTATGAATGGCTAGGCTGGAAACCAGGTGATACCTTTTACTCTGTGATAGTGAATGTTGGAAGTATTTCATTTGAACCTGACATCATGCTTTTAGCTCAGTTTTTCTTTCCTCTGTTCTTGATTTGATGTTGTTGCAGCAGCCTCTAGTGGAAGGACTACAAGTTGGCTTCCCTGTCATCTCTTTTCTGGGAGTAGCCTATTAATGGCCCTGGTCCTCATTCTGTGGGATGGTTGCTGCTCACAGGGTGTGGTGAAGACAAAGCAGCAGCAATACAGATGAATGTCTGTACTTCTAGAGTGAGTTGGGTATCTGCTGCCAGATAGATGGGTTTTGGAGTCCATGTTGGCATCATGGCCAAATCTTAACAGCTATCCAGTGTCATGAAAAGGTTAATTTGCTTTACTGACTTTGTTCAACATTTTTTGCATTAGCTTGTCAGTTTGGGAAACAGTATGAAGGCTGGTAATGGATTAATTTTCCTTTGGTACTAAACTGTTTGCACAGTTGTCATAGCTATGGAAGGGCAGAGATGGCTTACACTGTGCCCTTTGATTTTCTTTGTCTGCTTCTGCATTATGTAACCCTTTAGAGTCAATCTTCCATTGGCTTCACTGGGGGCTATGCTTACCAACCCAGGGACCCCGTGTAGTCCACTATGGCAACTGAACTGGATCACTGGCTGGGGATAGTCTGAGTAGAATTGGTAGTGTAGGAACTCAGCTCTACCATAGGCTGTGAGGGGATGTTAGACTCCCAGCAGTGAAAGAGCTGGAATGCTTCTCTGCTGTGTACCATCCACTGCATCCTTCATCAACAATAAAGTTTATCTTATGGCAGGAATGTCATAAAACACACCGATTCAGTGTTTGGCATAGAAAGAACTCTTGGGAGGTCTAGAACTCTTGGGAGGTCTAGAACTCTTGAGAGGCCTAGAACTACCCTCATTTCCAGCACAGAACTTCACAGAGTTGCTGTGAGGATAAAGTGGGAAGTCATCCCTGTATGGTCAGGTGGGTAAACTGTACCTTGCAGACTATGTGTGGCCCTTGGGGCCTCAGTTTGTGGCCCCCAAAGCCCTCAGGCTTCCAACTTTTAAAAAAATCAAACAAATTCCAGGCCATTTTTTGCCCATAAAGTATCCAAAAGGAGTCAAAACAATTCCACACCCCATCATACCACTTAACTCTCTCCCCAGTCAGCTGAAAATAAAACTGACAGTTGTATGACATAACTTCCGGTTGCCTCAGGAATGTGCCAGAGTGGGCTTCCGGTGTTTGTATGTGGGTACGAAAAGAAGCTCCTGTCCCCTTGATAATTGCCCACCTCTGCTATAGGGCAACCTGAGGCCTTTGAAGGAAAGGTGGGATCTATATCAGAGAAACGCTGGGGCTCAATACTGTAGTATAGTGCTATACAATATATGACCTTCATCTTTCAGGAACTTACAGAGCTTAGCGTATTATGTGAACTCCAGGCATATAGTATATGAATAAACTATAAACAGATCAGCTTCAGAGACGCTGTTACTCATACAAGTACAATGTGTGTGCATACCATCAGCAGGCAGAATGATGTTTCAGAGTTACGGCTTCCAAGGATGAGGCAACGCAATCCAGATGAAAGACACCATAGGGAACACCATTGCGATGGCACGCCCAGAAGGAATACAGCCAAGAAGCCCTTCAGACCTTCCTGCCTTCCTGCCCCCTTCTCCCAAAGAGGTGAGGTTTGGGACTGTAACCACCTATATATTGTTTGTACATCACCCTGAAATCTTGTGATATGCAGTGAAATAGAAATCTTTAGAGAAATAAATAAGCTGACTACTGGCCATCTCCCCCCTTTCTTTAAAGTTTAAAAGCTATTGTTTGTTCCAGATAATGTTCCTTGTTCTGTTCCAACTCTAATCTGATAATGACATTAAGGATCAAAGTAGTGCATCTTGGGCCACAGGTCATACCCAACCTTTGGAGGTTCCCTATCAGCCCAGGGAGTTTCTTCTATCCTTATCTGTAATTAGTAATAAAAGACTGGAGATAAGGACCTATTTAAAGCCTGGGAAGGTTTTGCAGTGCAAAGAGCTCAGGTTTTCAGCCCTGGAAGATTACTGATAGAGCAAGAGCTCTCATTTGTAGACTGGCAAGGTTTTAGCATGGAAAAGGAGTTATGATCTGCAGGCCAGTAAGTTTTTGCATGGAAACATTTGCAGGGCAGAAGAGCTCTAGTTGTAAACTGGCAACATTTTGCGTGGCCCATGTGGATTGGCGGGGAGGTTTCATATCTGAAAGCTGTTGTACTGGTGCAAATTGATAAGATCCACATCTAGCCTCTAACGTTTTGCACTGCTCAGGGCACTTAGCCCTACTCACTTCTGGAATGCAGACTCCAAAATCCTTTCCCACCTGGAAAGAGGCCTCTGCCTCTGCTCTACACAATCACTTGTGGAACAGGTGGATGCTGCTTCACTGGGCACCTAAGAGGATTATGTTTTTAGAACTGGCCTCCTTGCAAATTCAATGTATCTGAGACACACTTTAATGAAGGAATTATGATAGGATTGTAGTTGTTAGGCATCATGCAAAAAATGAGGGAGAAAACAGAGGAAGTATTACCAAAAAAATGGCAAGACACTATGTGCCAGGGATGTCAGAGAAATGGCACAATTTCTAGAGCAACCTTAAATTTGTGAATGTTTGTATTAAGATTACTCTAAAATGACATTTGGCTCTGGGGAAGAAAAAGTTGCAACGAATATGAAAATGGTCCAATTGGTCATTTTTTCCCATTGATGTAGGTTGCAGTATTGCATAACATTTCCTCAATAATTTCCTCACAACACATTCCTATAACGATCAAGTCAGAAGTGTGTCTTATTGAGTTCGATCAACCATTGTCCCAGGTAAGTAATAGGAATATAATAGGCCATATGAAAGTATGCTCTCTCTAACACAACTCTCTTCATGCCCTGGCCTCTAACTGCACTTTTGGTGTTTCCATAGGGAGACAGCTCCTCCGCTGCTTTCTGTTACTCTGTCAGTGTCCTTTAGAACTCAGTTTTTGTCCCTCTGCACACTAACTCTGGGTGGCCTCACTAAAACCCATGGCTTTAAGGACCACTTATCCATTGATGACACCCAGCGCTCGGTCTGCAAACTTTCTCCCTGTATCCAGTCTCACATCTCCAGCTGCCATTTCCTGATATTTCCACTTGGGTGCTTCATTGTTGCTTCATATTCAGTATGTCTAAAAATGAGTTTGTTATCTTTAATCTCAAGCCACTCTCTCTCTTTTTTAAAAAAAAAATCTTTAACCCATGACAATGTCAACATCCATCCTGCTGAATTTGTCCTTATCAATGATTTTCTCTCTTTCTTTTCCATATTCAGGCTTTGATGAAGTCATGTCACTTCCCACATTAAAATGTGCAGAAATAACCACGTTAGTTTCTGCCCATTCACCAAAACTTTCAGTTCATATCCTGGTCATCTCTTGTTCTTTTTCTTCTATCTGGTCTTCTATTGTTTCACCTTGATTCTCTCACATCCTGTCTTTTCCCAGAACCAATGGAAGCGCCTTGAATTCATCCTCAAAAACCATTTGTGGCCTTGATATATTGTTTAGTGATGCCAAGTTGAAATCAACTTATGGCAACTATAAATGAGAAAACTCCAAGTAATTTTGGATTGTCTCATTATTGGATTTTAAGGCAAAAGACATTCCAAAGTTGTTTACTGGCACTTCCTGCATAGTCATGACAAGTTTTAGCTATGATGCCACTGCCATTGTCTCTAAGAGATCCTGCTGCTGCCCAGTAGCTGTTTGGCACATTTAGCCTGGTTCCTCAGGAAAAACCATTTGAGGGGGAGGCCGTACCAGTTGTACTGCTACTGTCAGCATAGCCTCTTGTCTCACAGAACTGTGCAATCCCATCACAGTGGAAAGGTAATGCCATAGTGGCAAGGCCTTCACTTCCCCATTTTATAGCTCTTGGTCTGCTCTTCTGTAAAGTAGGGGTAGGCTTGCAGCCAGAGAAGGGAGCCATTTTCAGCTCATCCTGATCCTCTGTGGGCCACACTGGTGTCCTTTGTGGCAAGTAAAGATGACATTTGGGGCAAGTAGAAGTCATTCTTTTTGTCTGCTGTTCCAGGATGAGCCTCCTAAGGCAGCTCCCTGAGGTTATTTACAACTGAAAAAACATTTAAAAATCAGGTTGGGAATTCCCACCCTCAGGGGCTTCATGAGGCCCAGGAGCTCTATGATTCCCATCCCTCTTGTAATGTACCATGTATTCTGAGTGCTGTAGTGATGGTGGTGGTGGCGGTGGTGGTGACTCCACACTGATTTCTTGTGGAAACTCAATGCATTGCATTGAATTCTGGGTGCATAAAATGATTAGGGCTATTAGACCTCACAGTTTTCTAGTGCAAGTAGAGAATCTGTGTTCATTCACACTTCCCAGTAGGTGTGCATTGTAGGAGAAGGTCAGTAACAGTGAAAGTTATTTTTCAAGGAGACCTTCTCTGCCATTATTGACTGTCTCAATGTAAACCTAAATGGGTTTCCAAGGAATTTCTGGCAGTGGTGCAGTGGTAATTTTATGGTGAGGCAGTTATCACAACAGTTGCCATGTCCACACAAGGAAGAAGGATCCAATAATGAATCCAAATATATTGACCCATGTAACACTTTTCTTATCCACCAGCAGCAGACTTTTTGTAAAGCTAATGAATCTTAATAACTCATTCAAGAGGAAGATATCCCTGCCTCCCCAATACTTTGCTTAATAACAGGAATAAATCAAAAGTACACATTGTTCCTGAGAAAATCAGTGGTGGCTGGTGGTTTCCATGTCATTGGACTTAAATCTGCTCCACATTTTAGTGAATGCTATCACTGAATAGCTTTTTTAAAACTTTGGCCAAAACCCAAAGAAGATCACCAGCCCACTGATATTGAAGCCACTAGTGATTATCAGAGAAAATGTATTCCTCCCTGTCCCACTACTGGAAGGATTGCAACTAAGCTCCAAGAGCAAACACTACACAGCTATGGGACTATGGTTCCACTTTAACTGTGATGGGAACATTCTATGGAATCCTTTGGTTTTCAGTTTCAGGAGGGTTATTTTGAATTCTCAGCCAAAGCACTTCTTTAGTGCCTCACCAAACTGCAAACCCTATTCCATAGGATGCAACCATGGCAATTAAAACAGAATCAGAATGCTATAACTGTGTAGCATGAAAGGATCCCTGGTTCATTTACACCACTGTTGCCTGCACTGCGCAGTGAAAACTACTGCATTAATGGTTAAAGGTTGGTCACCTGCCACTTACTGAACCTACTTTTAAGGGGAAACAATATAATTAGAACACTTAGGTAGATTTCATCTTCAAAAGCAGAACTGAGTTTCTTCAAGTGAACAAAATACAAGACTATGTATTTCACAGTGCAATAGGTAGAAGCAGCTAGAAGACTGCATTCTGTTACATTTTATTGTACGTACATATGCTCACTCACATACACATTTTTACACTGGGTATGACTGCAAGGTTCCACTACATAACATTATCAAAATGTTGCACAGAAATAAAATAGAATAAAAAAACATGATACAAATACAAATATAATTTATAAAAAAATAGCCCTTTTGACCTGTACATGTACTTTGATCAGCATCATTCTGAAATCCTTTTGTTTAGATCATAAATATTATTAATAATATAAGTATTTAATAACATTAAATAAATGGCTTCTACAAGTGTCTTATTTCACATATGAAGCAGCTTATTGTCTTTTTCAGTATCTCTGGCAACTTCTTGGTAATTACTGCTTGTAGCAAGTCTTCGCTTCTTGTTCTGGTACCTGTGAAAAGTAAAAAGAGAAGGACCATTTTTAAAAGGCTAAAATATATTCCTCACAATGGGACCAACAAGGAACAGGAACTACTACAGAGTCTATTAAACTTGCTGTCTTTTGTTATTTGAAGACGATAAATAGGGGCAAGGGAGGCGGCGGAAGACAACAGAGACAATATACAAATGTGGTCCTTTATTTTCAAATTATTTCAGTGTTTTCCTTCTAGTTCTAGCTGGGGAATTTCTGAAATTAATTTTGGCATTAAAATATGCAGACTTTTAGTTGAATTTTGATAATATTCAGTTGTATCAAGTTTTATTTTTGTGCATCGTTTACTTGATACACATAGGCATTAGTAATTTTTCTTTAAAAAATGTACAAACAAACTGACAACTGGCAAATTACACAAGTGCAGAGGTCAGAACAAAGCCAGAATGGTATAATGGTCTGAGCATTCGACTACAGTTATGGAGTCCAGGGTTTGATTCCCCAGTTGGCCACGGAAACCTCCTGGGTGACCTTGGGCATGTCACACAAACACAGCCCCAGAAAACCCTATGATAGGGTCACTTTACAGTTGTCCTAAGTCATAAATGACTTGATAGCACACAACAACAATAACAGGTCAGAACAAAATATAGAAATCAAAGCTACAAGAATGTGAGACCACAACTATTCCAAAGAAGCTATTCTGCAAACAGTTCATTTTTTTGTCCCAAAGTCTAGGGAGAAATTCAAATGGGGACAGCTCCACAGATGTCCTTAGGGGAGGATGACTACTGCAGATAGCTTCATTTTTCTCCTAATGTCTAAGGAAAAATTTAAATCAAGAGAACATCATAGGCATCCTTAGGGGAGGATTACTGCAGCAGACAGCTGTAGTAACTTTCCACACAGAGTTGCCACCTGTTTTTGATTTCAGGTTTTTAACCAGGGGGCTTTTTTTGTAAGATAAAATTCATAAAGTTACACATACGTAAAGCAGATTAAGGGAATTTCTGCACTACACTGCTATGGTGCTATTATCCCACTTTCAACATGCTATGGAATCCTGGGGTTTGCAGTTTAGTGAGGGGCATTTACAATTCTCAGCCAGAGAGCTCTTTGGCGTCAGTAAACGACAAACCCCGGAATTCCACTAACAGCACTATAAAAGTGTAGGGCTTAGCTGAAACTAATTCAAATTAATTCATTAATTATTAGTGCATTCACTAAATTCCCACTCATTATTTACAAATAAATTCCCCCTACCCATACCTGAATAATAATTATTACATAGATATTTATATGTGAAAGAACTTTAAATGCACTTAAAGTGGTTGTAATCAACATGAAACATACCATTGATACTGACTATTCGATTGACTGTAATGCATTTAGTGGTTTTGGAGGCAAGTCATCACGCCATTTTTAAAGAAAAATTCTGGGGAGATCACAAAAAAGGGGCTTTGGGGGCTGCACGTGGTCTCTGGGTTGCACTTTGTCCATCACCGATTAATGGACTAGAGCCATTTCCGCACTAGACTGTTATAGTGCTATTATTCCACTTTTAACATCCTATGGAATCCTGGGGTTTGCAGCTTAGGGAGGGGCCTTTGAGGCTCCCTAAACTGCAAACCCCAGGATTCCATAGGATGTTGAAAGTGGAATAATAGCACTATAACAGTCTAGTGAGGAAATGGCCTAGATTTCCACTAAAGGTCATTGCAGATGTTACAAGCTAGGTAACAAACTCAGATTTGCCCACAACTGTCTATTCCACAAAGAGCTATTACCAGTTCCATCTCACTTACAAGTGTATCTTTATGATATATGCCACATCCTGAAGATTTTTTTTTAATGTAAGTGTAAAAAAAATGTGGAGTGCCATGTTGGGTTTGCAAAACTGTAATGTATGTTGTCTATTTTATCTGGGTTACCATTAGGATTTATTTCTCTGTAACACCTATCCCACGAGATAAAACAAAGAGAGGAGGGGCTCACCATCTGTAGAAGTAGTAGATCACCGCTGAAATTGCAATGAAGAAAAGCAAAGCTGAGAGAATAGTGAGTGCCAAGTACTCATTGCTGAAGGGTTGCTGGACAGGCTCAAAAGATGTATGGCCACACCGGACACCAGCATAACCTGCCTTACATCTGGGGAGGGAGAAGAGACATATTTAATTAAATATCAGACACATGGTCTACTTTTTGGTCTCAGACATATTGCAAGATGAGGAAGTACTAGAAGAAGAAGAGCTATGTAGTATAGACTTAAGTCTTCAGTACCCTGGCTCGTTACCATTTCTTTGCCCCAGAAAATCCTGAGAACTGTAGATCTATGAAAGGTGATTATGAAGCTTTTACAGATTCCTCAGCAGCCACAGTAAACTGTAATTTTGAGATATTATTGACAGGACACCATGACTACTTAACAAAAATAAATATGAAGTATGCTTGCTCATACAGAACTTAGAATAGGGGTGAGAAATGTGCA
Source organism: Iguana delicatissima (assembly GCA_948472985.1). Classification (NCBI taxonomy): domain Eukaryota; kingdom Metazoa; phylum Chordata; class Lepidosauria; order Squamata; family Iguanidae; genus Iguana; species Iguana delicatissima. The sequence goes on along the minus strand of CAOKZL010001756.1, from coordinate 273,120 downwards.
GCCTATAGGCTGTGAGCTGCCCCAACCCCATTTTTGTAGCTCCTAAGCCCTCAGGAGATCCTCCAAATTCCCAGAGCTGTTTAAAAATACCAACAACACTCAGGTGACTTTTCATCCAAACGGTGAAAAGCCATCCCAAAATGTGATGATTGGAGTTCTCTCACCTCCATGGCCCACCCAGTCCCTCAAAACTGATACAAAACTGGCCAAAACCAGGATTGACATCACATCACTTCCATTTCCAAAATAATACACACACTGGGGGGTACATAGGAACAAAAAAGAGCCCTGGCACAGTCAGCCACTTCCATTTTGATAGATGACTGTAAGAATTACATTCTTATTTGACTGGTTATTTGAGAAATATAAAACTTTGCAGGAATGAAAACAAAACAAAACAGTTTTCTTTCTGGCAGGCAAGAGTATGGAAGTTTGGGGGCATTTTCCAAATATTTTCCACAATTCAGGATATTTGCAAGAAATTCATACATGCAAAAAAGCTTGACTGGAATCCTATGGGTGCCCTACGTTAGCCTAACTTTCACAGCACGAGTTGCAGCAGCCAGAAGGAAAAGGCCCACACACAGCAGCCGTGAAGGAAAGCGAGGCAATGGAGGGACCAGCTGGTCGAAACTGACAGATTTTGTCTGCCTTCTCTTGCTGTGGAACTTTGGAATATGTGCAGACCTCTTGTAGTGCATACCCCCCCCAGTTTTCCACAATAGCCAATCAGATTTGTGTTTTGTAAATGGCAAGCCCCCTCCACATGCAATATGTGGGGACTTTTAAAACTAATATGAAAATGTGCATGGGAAAAAATTAGAACCTCTGAAAAGAATGATCAATCACTGTGAGGTGAAACATATAATTTTATGAGCCTGGAACATTTCCTTGTACCTGCAGGAATAATGATCCAGCTCCACAAGGTACATGCACTCCCCATTGAAGCAGTAATTTTCCATGCCAGACTTGCATCCTGTGATCTGAACACGAGCCACACGGGGACTTTTTTCTGTTCGAACTGCAATGAAGAAATAAAAGTTAAACATGGTCCAAGTTTTCCTCTTTACATAACAATAGAATACAGTCAGGGCTACTAACAGCAGGTTTTGGTCCAAGGTGGAAAAAAAATTGGAGTGGGGAGCAGGAGTTTGCCAGCAACAGATATGCAAGATGGGTGGGAGGCAATGGTGAACAACTGTAGACTGGATGGTCAGGAAGGGCCTCTGGGCGGTGGCTATGGGCTAAGTGAGAAAGGTCTCTTCTCCAGTTCACCTCTGTCACTCCCTGATTTTCTGCAGGGTGGAAGAGACTCCCAGAGACCTACTGCCCAGGGTGTCTCCTAGTGGATGCACCTGCCCCACTCTTAGTGGCCAGGGAGGAGGGCAGATGGGAAGATGGAGCGTGTGGGAAAACGGAGGTTTCCGTTTGGTAAGGTGAGCAGAGAGAAATGGAAGCGAGTCTCTGGCACTTTCTGTAGCAGAAGGACTTTCCCCCTTTGCTCCCGTAGAGTAATTTTTTCATTGCATCTGTTCTAGTTGGGATTAGCAATTGCATATTGGCCGTAACGGCTAAAGTATTATTGTCACCATAAGTCAGAAATAACCTGAAGGCACACAACAACAACAATTATTGACTATGTATATCGTGTCTTTAAAGTAGAAGGCATATTACAGGGTAACTATCAAAAAGAGCCCTTGCCCCAAGGAAAATACATTTTGAAAAAAGAAGACAGAGTGAGGGGAGGGAAGCAAGAGAGCAGAGTATAAACGGGAGTTCTAATGTCTTTACATGTACATAGGGCCCTTTTGCACTACACTGTTACAGTGCTATTATTTCACTTTCAACATCCTGTGGAATTCTGGGGTTTGTAGTTTACTGAGGCCAAAGAGCTTTCTGGCTGAGAATTCCAAATGCCCCTCTCTAAACTGCAAACCCCAGCATTCTATTGGATGTTGAAAGTGGAATAATAGCACTATAATAGTGTAGTGTGGAAAGGCCCTTAGTTAATTTTAGCCATCAAGGCACAGAAAAACACCCAGGGATGAGTGCCAGAATATATTTAAATGTTAAAACAGTCATTCAAACTCACCTAAAGCAGTTGTACAGTTTGTCTCATTGTCTCCACATAGCGGGATCACAGTTGTACCAAGAACAGCTTGGAAAAGGTGCAAACCTGAAGATAAAGAACATGTGGATTTAAAATAAAGACGCAGAGGATAGGGGCAAATTCCTAAAATCTTTCCAGCATTGAATGATCTAGTCTTTCTGCCTTGTCAGTGCTCTCTTGCCCTGCTCCAGCTGAAAGGAGGAAGAACAGGATGCTCCACCTGCGTCAATACCACTCCTGTCAGCCCTCCAAACGCCAACACTGCTTCAATCAACACCGATGGAAAGCTGATTCATCTGTCTATTGTTTGTTCTGAATGGGTAGGTGAAGTGAAAGTGCAAAACAGAAGTGTGTGTGTGTGTGGAAAGGGAGGGGTGCCATACAGTAGGATTGCCCAAGGAAACCAGAGCCAAGCAGGATTCCTCAGTGTTTACCAAGCAAAACTCCCCACAGATTTGTAAATTTGCATTTTCACTGTATACTTGTTTGCCGCACATATACACATGTGCTTGGAGAGCAGCAGGCTCCCCTGTCATGCACAGGTCTTAGAGAGAGACACACACAGCTGATTTTAGCATGAACATAATTAATGCTGATGAAATTTAATAAGAGTTACAGCATGCATGGGTTGCTATCTTTCGTCACTGCCAAGGCCACAACAGGAACAAAACCACAAAAAGAAGCTGAAAATACAGTTTTAGCAATGGCCATTTGCGCACTAGCCTGTTATAGCGCTATGATTCCACGTTCAATATCCTATGGAATCCTGGGGTTTGCAGTTTCGGGAGGGGCCGATGGGCCCCTCCCGAAACTGCAATCCCCAGGATTAGGATGTTGAAAGTGGAATCATAGCGCTATTCAGGTTGGTGCGGAAATGGCCAATATGGGGTCTAGAAAAAATGTGACAAAGAGTGGCCTAGGTGCCCACATGTAGCCCCAGTTCTAAAGGCCCCTCCCCAAACTGCAAATCCCAGGATTCCAAAGGATGTTGAAAGTGGAATAACAGCACTATAACAGTCTAGTGTGGAAATGGCCTCTGTGGCTGGACTGGCACAGTTCAAGACTTAAGTGGAACATCACACAGGTGCTGAGTGAGCCAATGGTGGAAGCAACTCTTGCAATGAGGTGAATGGAGACCTCCCAAGAGAGTCCAAGTCACCAATGGAAATAATGACTCAGCAGCTGGAATGCTTTCTGCTGACTCAACAAGAGCCACCACCCTGCAAATGCATTTAAAAAATACTGCACTGTACCGACTGTCGTGTTTGTGGAGATTAATAGTACAAACAACAGCAGGCTCTCTGCAAGTCAATGTCATGTAGAAACAGTCCTTAAGTGGTAAAAGTGAACTGTGGACTAGTTTGCATTTTGTTTGCTTTCTCTGCTTTTTTTGGCTGATTGACAACTTTGTGAACTGACTTCCATGGAAAATATTTTGCATTTGAGCCAATAAGTATTCCATTATTTACTGAAATGTTACCCTTGGATCTGCTCTGTCATAGCCTATCAGCACAGGCCAGGCATGTTTGGGGGAAAATTGGGCTCTGGAAAGATGGAACTCACTGCTGGATTTTAGGCTGATGTAAATATCACAACAGGAGTGGGAATGTCTGGGGTCAGAGAGTAGAGCTAGGGAAAACAGAGAAAGAATGGCACTGACGAACATTAAAAAGTCATCTCATTACTAATTAGCATGCCAGGTGAAATGAAGGACAGGTTCTTCTCCCACTAATTGTTGCATAGAGAAGGGAATTTCAGCAGGTGTTGCTAACATGATGACAAAATAAGGGAGCCCTGCCCCTAATTCCATCTGCCAACCTCACTATTACAACAAGTTCTTTTCCTCAGCAATTGCAGCCAGCTAGATAGGTAAATGAAAGTACCAAGGTCATGTCCACACTACACTCTTATAGTGCTATTATTCCACTTTCAACATCCTATGGAATCCTGGGGATTGCCTAAGGCCCATCCCTAAACTGCAATTCCCAGGATTCCATAAGATGTTGAAAATAGAATGATAGCACTATAAGAGCGTAGTGTGGAAATGGCCCAAGTGCCCTGGAGTTCTTGGTATGTGTGAACACATCCCCATATTCTCCTTCAGATGTTTTCTGCCTCTGTACTAAAGCTGTCCTCCTGAACTGCACTGCTATCCCTCATTTCCCCATGACATTAGTAAAAGGGCAAAGGAGATCTCAAGTACGTATCTGCACTTTGTGGAGAAGAAGGGATAGTCATTCCTTTAATCATTACCCGTTGGGGAGACTGACACACCTGTGTCTCTCCTTGCTCCCAAGTGCATCGACTGGATTAGCCAAGACTGACGAAGGTGGGGCTGTGTTTGCATTAATACAACTCTCTGGGTCATTAAACAAATACTGTTATCTTATCCTTTATAAGTAAGACGATGGCTACTTATTATTGCCTTAGTGGAATGTTATGGTTATTGTTATTGCTGGGCTGGTGAAATGTTACTGCAATACACATTCCGGCTCTACAGGAAAGTTAGCATTGCTCTGCGTTGCAAGGAAGCTATCTGTATTGGAATGCAGGCAGTGTTGCTCATTCATATCTTTCTTAAGGGAGAATGCTCTAGTAAAAAGAGGTGCCTTAAAGAGAACTTAAGCACACAGATTTCAGGCTCCAGCCAAGGTCCAAGCCAACACAGTCCTTGGCTGGAGGGTATGCCAAAAAGACAAGGACCCTGCAAACCAAAAGTCTTGTCTGAATTGTTCACGAATAGGAGATTCAACTCCATCCCATCCCGCTGCCTTTTAGCCTGGGCTGCTCTTTCAGATTTGCCCAGTCATGAGCAACTCCTTCTTATGCTACTCTTAAAAGTACAGGAGCCTCTTGAGGTCTAGGCCTGGTGGGTTGATTTCTTTCTGCACAGTTCTGAATGTTTTCCTCAGCCCTCACCTCCATCTGCTTTTCCCTGAGGTTTTTGAATCCAAGGCCATTTCCACACCTTACCGGTTCCTGTGGCGGTCCCGGTGTCATCCTAGCAGTACCTTTGCTGGGATGGGAGCGCAATATGAATGCTTCCCTCTGCACCCAGCTTGCTAACTGTGGAAGGGAGCATGAGCAACAGGCACTTTCCTTCTGCAGTGCAGCCGGCCTCTTTCCTATGCTGCGCTGGGGAAGGAAGCACCTACTCTACGCTTCCACCCATTCAGCATGGCTAGCAGTGATGGACACGTCACGCAATCATGGGTGCTTAAGATATTTTTTTCCATTAAGCGAATATCCTGAAATTGTGACAGGTGGGGACGTGTTGGCTGTGGGACTATGATGATGCTGTGCGAAAGCATGACTCACGGACCACTGCCAATGTGTCCCCATCATGGGACAGCGATGCCATGTGGAAATGGCCCAAGTCCATGGCTTTCTCTGTCTCTTCCTTTCAGCTTCAATATCTCTGGCTCTTTGATGCCTTCAAAATCTTAAGTATTGAGGGTTCATCTTGGATAGATTTCTGGTCCTTGATCTGATGCAGCTCCTCCTTCTATAAGATCTGGGTCTTCAATCTCCACCCAGGTCTGACCTAAACATTTTCCTACTTGAGGCAGAAGAGCAAATAGTATCTCTCCTCCAGTCAGGTCACACAGTACTCAAGGTTTACCAAGTTGCTTTGGAATCTGAGGCAGGAAATCCCAGGTGTCCCTCTATGGGATTAAAAAATATAGTACTGATACAAGAAGTAGCTCAGTTTGTTGACTTTCCATGACATCCAGAGTCAGTCATCTGAGGTGACTGCCTCTTTCTGCCTATTGGTAGGACAGACCCTGATGGAGCCAACTACTGTTTTGTCCCTTAGCAGCACTATGAATATTTGGTTGTTCAAATCTTTATTCCTTGAGAAGATGGGATGTTTTGGGACAGTGCAATAGTTCAACCAATCAGAACCCAGAGCTTCAGTGTCACCTACACAATAGATTCTAATCCTGATGGCCTTACATATAATTCTGCCTCACCCTCAATAGTGTGACAGTGTTCAAGGACATAGCCATATTAATTTGGATCAGTATGCAAAGGGAGCTTGTAGCACCTTTGAGACTAACTCAAAGAAGTTGGTAGCATATATTTTTGTAGATGCATCTGATGAAGTAGACTTAGTCTACAAAAACTTATGCTACCAATGTCTTTCTTCAGTTAGTCTTAAAGGAGCCACATGATCCCTCTGCAGTACGACAGAGTGTTCACCCTGGGCTTAGCATCACAGAAATATTACAACAATAATTATAGCTCAAGGACTGCCTGATCATAACAGCATATTATAATTGAGTACCGACTGCACTGTAGCTGAGTGGGGTCCTAGCCCCATTAGTAGAAATCCCAAGATCTGCAGAAACACACACACATATCCCCTCCCCAGGTTTGCAGAAAGTGTCTGTCTGTCTGTCTGTCCATCTGTCTATTACACCACACTGGAGCACTCTCTCTCACTCTCCCAGGCTTCATTCAGCTACAACCCACTCAGTACTCAGTTATAGTAAACCATTGTTCCCAATGATAGATGATCAGGCATGGTGATGGATGCTGCTAAATTTCTGTTGCTCTGTATGTGTGTTCAGAAAACCTAGGAAAGGAATAGATAGAATGCAGTATTTTAGCTCTGTTTGCTTCACAGTCCCCTAAATTACTCTGCTGCCCTTATTTGGAAGGGAGGACATTGTCTCACCACCAGCACTGAAGTAAAACTGTCAGTGTGTAGAATAGTTGGGGTGTTCTTATGAGTTGTTTTCCCCCTCTTAGGAAACATGTCTTGGGTTTTTAATTTATTCATCCAAGTGCAAGGGCCAATATGGGGTGAGGATAGTATCAACCACTATGAAACTAAAAAGAGAAACAGCACTATTCTTCTTTGTCATGCTGACCAGAGATAGGAAAAGTTTTTTTTAGACAACAAAACCCAGAATCCTTCAGCCAATATGGCCACTAGACATGTTGGTTGGGTGATTCTGAGAGTTATGGTCCAAAATAGTGATTTTTCGTTATTCTGATTGTAACATACACTAGTCCACTTGCCCTCTTGAAATGGATCCCTCTCGTTGTCTTCTGCCAGAGGTCTTTTGCCTACTGAAGATGTCTGGGAACATCAGCCAGAAAATAAGGTTCTACAGATCAGGAAGGATAAGAAAATTTCCTCCACAAGCAAACAGCACAGCCACAGTTCTCCCAATTTATGCTAAGCATGACAGCCCACATTCCTGTGCATACAGCAATAAGATGTGCCTAAAATATTTCCAGGAGCTGCACAACGTGTTCAGCAGCATCTTGGTGTCATCAAAAATCCCTTTCCCCCCTCTGCCTACTTTTCATGTGTCAACCCAGAATGCCGTATGAAGGCTGGAATGTCAGGTGGTGGTGGGGAATCACCTGGCACTTTAAAAAAAAAAACAGAAACCAAGAAACTCCTGTTGAAATGGGTTTGGCAGGTGAAGAAACACCTGCCCTGTAATTACAAGCTGCAACTGAGTGGCTGAGTTTCCTTGTGGAAAGTGCAGAAACACTAGGCAGAGAGTGATGGATAAAGGCAACTGTTGGGCCTTTGAACTACTCAGTGAAGAAATCCTTTGAAACTTAAAACAGGAGAGAGGCATAGTCTCTCAAACATCCATTTATTGCACATTGTTGCAAATTTTGAGATGCTCATTACTTCCCTGATTTATACTGTGCCTAACTCCAGTCTGATTTCAACACTGGGCTTGAACTTCCATAACTGTGCTACTGAAATTGCACACCGCAATAAAATCTGTCATGTTGCTACTGCAGACAAATGCTGGGGAAACTTTTTGTACAAAACATCAGCTTCCCAGAACTTGGGAAAGTGTCTGGGCCAGTGGCCATGATTAACTGGTTTATTCTGAGTTGTGGTCTAAAAAAGTTACTTTTTTAAGCTTTGCAAAACAAAACAAAATGGCTGGAACTGCGCAAGGAGAGGTTGATATGATTCTTAAGGGACAGGTTCACCAAATAAGAGGGAGCCACTTTAAATCATGCCTCATTAGTAGTAGCCCCAAAAACATCATTTCACTTTTTTTCATGGAAGAAAATGGTAGCCATTCACTCCTAACGAAGAAAGGGTGGGGGAGATACGTACTTATTGCAGTTGGAATCGCTGTAGTGAGATTTAAAGATTTGTGCTACCTCATAAGTGGTCCACTATTCCTCACTGACAAGGAATATGGCCCTACATTAAGTCAATATGGCAGCAGATGTTGGGAGGCAGTGGAAGCATGCTGGAGGAGAGAGCTCTGTGTTAAGAAGCCTGTCTCTCACCTCATAAGACAACAGCAGCTCATGAATCAAGTGGAAAATGCATGATATGGTAGGGGGATTTGCTCTCTCATTTTCTGTGCCTGCTGCTTTTAAGCATAGCGGGCAACGTTCTATCATCAGTACCGAAGAAAGATTAAACTGTCTGTCCACAAAGATCAACTATTGGCAAAAATGTCTTGGCCGGTCCTGACAAGGATGCATACACCTGTGCACAAAGCTACTGCTCAAAATCAAAGTTCTGCTCTTCTCACCATTTCAGCACTACAGTGTTAAAGTGTTGATATTCCACTATCAACCTCCTATGGAATTCTGGGGTTTGTAGTTTAGGGAAGGGCACTTCGAATTCTCAGCCAAAGAGCTCTTTGGTCTCAGTAAACTACAAACCCCAGATTCCACAGGGCGTTGAAAGTGGAATAGCAGCACTTTAACACTGTAGTGCGGAAATGGCCAGAGTCCTGGTAAAATTACAGGCATATTACAGAATCCTGAAGAATAATGAAAGGTAGCAATCCAACAGATTGTTCTCCAGGCCAAGCCTCACTGAAATGCATGGGAAGACCACAAGAGCATTGCTCATGTGCATTCATGCTTAACCAAATCCATAAAGTGATTACTGCAAGTAGAGACAGATTTGAGAATGGCATGTATGAAAATTCAGCGGAGGCAGAATTTGTTCACTTTCAGAGAATAAACTGTGAGTTGCAAGAGGCTAGCAAGTGAATCTGATTGGCAGTCACCTTTTTTCTAGGAAACCTGTGCTCCTTTTGTCTCTTTCTGCTTACATAAACCTCACTCTCAGGGTCAAAGATTAACACCATGATAACTGTTACAAAAGTCCTATACCTTTGGCCTGAAGAATGCCAGTGACAGAAACTCTATGCATGATTCAGCATAGCGTAAATTTTAAATACCCAAACCAGGCTGTAACAATATCTTGGTTAAGAAATTGACACTATCTTTGGCAGCATGGTGGCACCAATTGTTAGGAGCACTTTTCATCAGCTTGGGGTGATACAATACCTACAACTCCATCCAGGTCATGCAGATTTTTCCTCAACTACTTAGGCTCTGGTTGCATCCAAACTAGACTAGTGTAATATGCATTATTTAAGGCTTCCCTTGAAGACAGTTTGGATGTTTCAGCAGCTGCAGAATATAGCTGCCCAGATACTGACAGTGGCTACTCTTTAGGTCATATCACACCAATTCTGGATGAGTCAACAGTAACCTTTAAAACTCTTAAGATTTTGCAGCCAAGTTACCTACAGAACTACACACACCTTATGAACCTATCTGACCATTACAGTCAGATATGCTTGTGTGACCCCCAGGAGAGATAGTTAGACTGGCAAGTATTAAAAAACAAGGTAAGTGGGGGGACCACAATATATAAAGAGCTACCACGGGAAATATTATTGGTTTCCCTCTCCTTTTTAGGTGGCCCTTAAAATGGCTTATTTTAATTAAAAGAACTAATTTAGACCTCATGGTAAAATGGCTGTCTTAAAATGATTGTAACTTTACTGCTCATTTACTTATTACTGTTTTTATTGAGTTTTTTTTTTTAAAAAAAGACCCCATGGTGATTGCTTGAATGCGACCTTTTAAGTTTTGTACTTCCCTTTGTGGAAAGATTGCATTCTCAAGGGCATCAAGAAAATGTGAAGAATTATTACAGACTACATTCAACAATTAAAAGATGAACTGATTCCAAAAATGCAGGGCAGCACAGAAATAAAGAGGATTTAGTTTGTTATTTTGTTTAGTTTGTTTATATGTCACCTTTCTGCCAGACTGGGACTCAAGGAGTTATCAGAATATGACCCTAGTCCTGTACTGGATGTGTTATGTGGTGCAAAGTGCCTTCCTGATCCTCTGAGACTCTACATTTGTTCGTTCCTGTTCACAGTCGAAAGATGCCAGCCTCTTCCTTACTTCTGGACTGGGGATATTATTCCAGGGAGGGGAATTCCCTTAAGATGGCAGCCCCTCCACACCCTTACTTGGAATGAGTCTGGTGGAACTCAGACGAACTTGCTTTCTGATTGGGTACTTTAGGGTTTCTCCTAAATTTGACCTTATTAACACAGCCAGTCAAATGGTTGGCTGAGGTCCTTTTTTCCCCTACAGCAGAGGTTTCCAAACTTTTCATGTTGGTGACACACTTTTTAGACATGCATCATTTCGCGAGACAGTAATTCAGTAAGTAATTCAGTAGGTGGAGGCAGCCCCTCCACCCAAGCCTGGCCTACTGCTGCCCTTGCCAGGGTCTTCTTTGGCCTGGGGTGGCAGCAGTAGTGGCAAGAGAGGCAGCCCTTCCACCTGAACCTGGCTCACCACTGCCCCCACTGGGGTCTTCCTTGAGTCGGGGTGGCAACGGAAGCCCTTTCACCTGGGCCTGGAGAGGAAGCCCCTCCACCAACTACATTTGGGTGACACATCTACGCACTGCAGCCCACACACTAAAGTGTCACCACACACTGTTTGGAAAGCTCTGCCCTACAACAATTTACTCCACTTTAACTGCCCTGGTTCCATCCTATGGAATGACTCCTGGGACTAGCAGTCCAGAGAGAGGCATTTCGAATTCTCAGCCAGAGAGCTCTAGGGCCTCACCAAAGTACAAAGTCCTCCGATCCCATAGGGTGGAGCCAAGACAGCGTAAGGGAATGGGAGTGCTGTAATGGTGGGGCGTGAAAGAGTCTGGAGACCTAAATCAGTTGCCCTGGCGCTGAAGGCAGCGCAACGCAAACGGGGAGGAAAGGGTCTCAAGCTGTGGAAGAGGCTGAAACAAGCAACCGGCGGGGGATTTCTGTCCACCGGTTGACCAGTCTCTCCGGCTATCAACGGGGGAAGCCAGCCGAGCTGCCCGACTGGGAAAGAGGCGGAGGACTGCACCAGGAGGGCTGGAACGCCAGCAAGCGTGCAGGGACTTGCAGTCGGAATCGCGTCTGACGTCCAGGCGCTCTCTTCCGCACGAGACTGTTACAGCACTATTATTCCACTTTCAACATCCTATGGAATCCTGGGGTTTACAGCAAACCCCAGGATTCCACAGGATGTTGAAAGTGGAATAATGGCGCTGTAACAGTCCAGTGCGGAAATGGCCTCGGAGGAGAGAAACCCGGGAGCGGCGAAAGAGAGTGGCCGCTGCCTCGGCGGCTGTGAAGCGCGGAACCGGTGGCGGAGCGAACGGCGCGACTCGTCCGCTCCCTCGATGGGAGAGGCGGGGACTCTCCGCGCCCTGCGGGACGGCGCAAGCCAAAGACGCCGGCTTACCTAAGAAGAGCAAAGCGCCTTCGATCCTCGAGCGGGTCCAGCCGGCCATCGTTGATCCGCGGCGGAGGTTGAGCTGCCCTCGACGGTCGCTGCGTTGGCGAGGCGAGCAGGAAGGCGGACGGCGGCGCGGCTCTGGGTCTCCCTGGTCGAGCAGAGCGAGAGTCCGCGGTCTTCCTCCGAGCCCGGGAGCCGTCGGAAGAGGAGAGAGCTCGCCTTTTACCCTCCCCGGCCGGCGCTCCCGGGGTTTATACTTTCCCTCCTGGACGGGGGCGGGAGAGGGGCTGGGAAAGCCGCGGCGGAAGTCGCGCGGGGCTCATTGACATGCAAAGGACCTCGAATTTCCCCGGTGACGCAAGCGGGGGCCCGGGGCGGGGGCCCCTTCACCTACCTGGCTGCCCAGCGGAGCGGAGGCGGAGGAGGCGGCTCCTCCTCCTCTCGTCCCCGCCACCTGCCTCCTCGCCGCGGCGGAAGGAGGGAAGGAGGCGCGCCGCCTTCCAGGACTTGGCCGGGGCCAGCCGGGTCCTTGCAGAGAAGCCGGGAAAACAAAACCCGCAGCTGCAGCGGCAGGCTGTCTCCGGCACAAATCCAAGGTGACGTCGAAGATCTTGGGAGCTTGTGCATATGCATATTTGTGTCCCCTTTTCGAATTAATAAAGGTATTCGTTGCCCTTATATGGATTTCAGGATTGTTGTTTCGTTTCGTTTTTTCCTTAAGGCTGCCCCAACTTTTAGGATATCCTCGGTTCCTAGAGGTAGTAAAGGCCATTTCCTCACTGCACTGTTATAGTGCTATTATTCCACTTTCAACATCCTATGGAATCCTGGGGTTTGCAGTTTAGGGAGGGGCATTTACAACTCCCAGCCAGAGAACTCTTTGGCCTCAGTAAACTACAAACCCTGGAATTCCACAGGATCTTGAAAATGGAATAGTAACGCTATAACAGTGTCCTGCGGAAATGACCTTTGTTTTAATCCAAACCTTAAAGGTCTGGACTTATTTGGGATTCAGAACCTTAGATAACTCATTTCAATTTCAGCGTAAAACTTGGAGTGGATCCACCATCCCACTGACATGGCAGCCACTCAATGCAACTGCTTAACATTCAGTCCTGTGGCATAGGAATAATTGATACAGGGTTTCTTCTTAGCCTGTTCAGTGAGCACAGGTTGTTGTTGTTTTTTTCCTACCACAGAGGAATGGGCTGGCACATGCAGAGGATCTGGGACAAGGCTTACAGGCCATTCTTTTTGAAAATGGACTCACCGTCTTTCTTTTTTGTGGCTTGCAGTTGGCCAACAAAGGGAAGGTACCAAGACTGGAGAGTTTGGAACTTGGGTGAATTCACAAACAGCCAAGAAGTTTTTCAAATGTCCATGAATTTGGCTTTAATCATTACCAGTGGAGAATACTGCTTGCTTGTTCTTGCCATACAGAACACAGAAAGGGTCATTTTAAAGAAAATAAGATGTAGCATATCTGTTTAACATGATCTTTCACTGAATCTACAGAGAAGAAGAACCCAATGCAAAGTTAGCCAACAGTCATGACTAACTTGGCCCATGGGTATCAAGGGGTCTAGTCTAAGCATATCCACGTGTGGACATAACTTTCTGTTGATTTCAGTGGTTTTCAGTGGTAGCTGGTGGCCTCTATGAGGCACTCCTGCCAAAACCATTCTGGGTTTTAGTCTGAACTTTAACGGAGGTGTTCAAGATGCAGACCTTATTGGGGAGATAGAGTTCAGTGCCTTGCATAGCTTAGTTCAGACTGAAGCTCAGACTAAAGTTATGTTGGGTAGACAGACTACTGCAAACTCACAGCTCAGACAAAAACACGGTGTGGACTCACTGCTCCACTCTATGGAAGCCATCAGCGGTCACTGTTGGATCTGCTAGAAGCATACCTAATTCTGGATCCAACACAGTGTGTTCCTTGGAGCTTGCATCTGAGTAAGTGTGTCAGGGATTGCAACATCTAGGAAAAGAAAAGCAAGCTGTCAAAGGATCCAAGTCTCCTTCTTTCTCCCAATCTTTTTAGCAGATAACCTGTCGCTCTCTTTTACTAACCTACTACTTAAATTTTATGTGATCTCAATCCACTGGCTACAATCCATTCTACTGAAATGATAGCATTCATTCAGCAGCAGACAGCAAGTATACTTACTGTGAGGATATAGAAGGAAGTTTCTATCCACAAACCAGTCTAGGCAGATGATTTGGAAAATTGCCATAAACGTATGGAGTTGTATCCAGGACCTGCCTTCTGTGCTTTATTTTCAGGGATCCCACATCCCACAACATCAGAACTCACCTCATTTTTCAGGGTCCTTCAACCTTCTGTCTAGGATTTGGAGGGGACTGGAAGGGCCTGTGGGAAAGATGGAGTGGATAAGTCTGCTTCTATACCTCAGCAGCATACACGTATACTCTATACCTCAACAGCATACACCCAACCCAATTTTTAGCCACAAGATCAGTTTCACCAAACACCTTTTCCTAAGTGATGGTTCCAAATTAAAAAGTGAATGTTCAAAGTCCAGTTATAAATCATACTGAGCCCAGCTTTATCCACATTTATTTGGAAGCACATGATATAAATGTGGCCAATAACTTCTCTGTCAGTGGGGTCTTTAAACTCTGAGTTTAAAGACGCTATCCCTAGTTATTGAGCCCTGTCTCCCCAAATAGGTCCACCACCTTGGGCAGAGGCTTTAAAGTAGAGATTAAAACCTGGAATGGATTCAGGTTGCCACATCGATAAGGGAGCCACAAGATGCTAGTGGCCATACTTAGCATTACCTGGAAGAACTATCCCAATAGCCTCCTAAGATGGATCAATATTATTTCCCACATATTGTAGATGAAATAACGGGATAAGAGAACCTGGCATGCCCAAAAGCCCCTAGGTAATTCATACAGACTTCCTAATTCACGCGTGGGCAGTAGAAATATGGACATCTACAGGGGATGGGAACAGAATGCAGTTACCTTCTCTGGATGAGACATGAAATTCCAGATTCCCAATTTTTATGTTTTCTTTAAAAAATAAAAGTCTGCCTTTGGTCTTTGTAGATGCCACAATGCAGCCACCATTCTGCTCAGTCATTTGCAGGCAACTAGCCCCAACTAGCCAAGAAATGAAGTCATAGCAATGGTTGATACACCTACTTACCTGGAGCAGTTTCCTGGTTCATTTAAAAGTCATGTTTGGGTCTTCTCTGATGAGAAACGATTATTGCTCCTAAAATAAGTAAATACATTTTAAAAAACCAGAAATCCAGGATTTTAGTAGAGTTGTGAATTGGTAGTAGTGTGTCTACCCCTAAAAAGCAAAAGACAACAGGATTTTGTGATCTTTCTTACTTGAGCTATTTCCGCACTAGACTATTTCCACACTAGAGCTATTTCCGCTGACCCCTCCCAAAACTGCAGACCACAGGATTCCATAGGATGTTGAATAATAGCACTATAACAGTCTAGTGAAGAAATGGCCTTAGGTTCTGTCTTTTTTTTTTAAAAAAACTTATTTTTCTGCCTTAACCTGTAAACTATCACCTCGCCAATGCACGAAGATAGTCACTGATTATATTCATATTGCAGAAAGCAGGTCTGTAGTGTGACACTGTGGCTGGGACCCTATATCATACCCTATCCTATTTACTTCCCTACTCCAAGCCATGCACTCCACAGCAAAAAAAAAAAAAAGTATTGATATCCATCTTATTTCCTCTGTGGGCCTTTGACTGGGTAATTTGAATTCAGAGGCAGAGAAATAGTCACGTAGGAACGTGGGGGTGGAGGAGGTGATTCGCCCTGGGCGGCAATTTTTTGGAGCATCCCAGCCCATAACCACACCTCCACACACCCTGGTCACACCGCCATGCACCACAACCATGCCCTGTGCACAGTGGCCATGTCCATCGTGCCGTAGCCCCACCCCCTCCCATCCCCCCCCCACACAGTCCAAGCTCCGCCACTGCAGAGAAAACAATGTTTTGGTTTTTTAAAATACCCTTCCACTAGCATCATTGCTGAAACAAAGAGAAGAGTCTCTCTCCTTGTCCAGGGCTTCACATAAAAATAGACAAATAAATAGAAAAATCACTCATGGATCTCCCATATCACATCTGTTTGGTCTATAAGGTGCAACTACTTTTGAGTGGTTTGGTATATTTAAATCATAGTTAACTTTTCTATTTGTTGATTATTCAGTTGTTCTAATAAATGTATGAGTGTATGTGCCTTCAAGTCACCGGTCGATTTATGGCAATCCCATGAATTTCACAGGGTTTTCTTAGCAAGGAATACAGTCAGCCCTCCATATATCCACAGATTCAATCAACTGTGGTTTGAAAATATTTTTTTTTAAAAATCCCAAAAGTAAACTTGATTTTGCCATTTTATATAAGGGGCGGCATTTTACTACACTATTTGGACTTCTGCATCCATGAATTTAGTATTCACGGAGGGTCCTGGAACCAAATCCTAGCAGATACTGAGGGCCCATTTTACTCTGAGGTGATTTTGCCAGTTCATTCCTCTGGAATACAACCTACAGTAGATGGTATTCATTGGTGGTCTCACATCCAAGTACTAACCAGAGATGAAACTGCTTAACTTCCAAGATCAGATGAGATCTGGTGCTTTTGGGGTATTTAGGCCATGACAACTAATACCTCCTGCAAAACCACAGCAAAATTTAAGCTTATTTTTCCCTACAAAGGATGGCAGGAAATATTAGAATACTGTTCCTCTCTGGAAATCTAGAAGTGTATTCAACTCGCTCTACTAAACAAACCTATGTTAGCTGTAAGGAAGTCCCCTGTTTAAGAGAGAGCAGCTCTTTCTGATATTTAGAAAATTTAATGTTGTTTGTGTGATATTTCACTGGAAAATGGTACAGAGAAAGGAAGAATGTTAGACTATGAGGATATTTGCACCATAAAGTATTGATCCACAACTGATTTTCTGTCCTAAAAGAAATTTTAGAAAGAGGAGGTTAAGATCTGAGTACTCATACCAAACAACAGTTCTCAGATTTTTCTTGGCGAAACTGTGAAATTCTACCGGTTAACATGGCACCATACTTATTATTACTCAACTTGAATCATAGTGGAGGGGTGCCCTATGAAAATTAATAAAAAGGAACCCACAGGACTCTGTATAATGGCAGGATTCAACAGCATTTTCAAAACTGAAAATCCCTTGAAGGATGGTATATTCTCTATAGACTCTATAGGCTCCACAGGCATCCTTTTAAAACATCAAACATTGGCTAATAGCTTCCACACACAAAATACATTTCAGTTTAGCAAAAATGACCATGTCTTTTCATACAGTGTGTGCGTCTTGTGTGTGCCTTAAGAACATTAAGCTTCAGGGTTCTATATGACAAAGCAACAGTCCACACAGTTTTGAATATTGCCTGTGCCGCCATATTTGGCTTGGGATGTTCTGCAAGTAATATATTGGAAAGAAGACAGCCATGGAATATTCCACAGAGGGCTGTTTGTTCTCTGAATGTGGGATAAAGAAAACCTGAGCATTTCATCTGCCAAGACTTTCTGAACTCTCCACAGGCATTACAGAGAACTAACCAAAATAAACACCTGTAGCCCAGGTAATTGCTTGTGGTTCCAAAAAAAAGTGCTCTAGACAGCACTTCCTAACCTTCTGTATTTTAAATCCCACCAATCACCCTGTCAGAGTCCTTGTGTTCCCCCATGATAGAAACAAGATACCATTTCCCCCCCGAGATGCACAATTATGTGTTTTAGGCATTCTGTTACTATATTTATCAAGTAAATTTTGTAACGTTTGAAGGACATTTCAAAAATTGGAGTAGTACTATTGGAAATTAACATAAACAAACAAATAAAGGCCATTGCTGCACTACACTGTTATAGTGCTATTATTCCACTTTCATGATCCTGTGGAATTCCGGGGTTTGAAGTTTCCTGAGGCCAAAGAGCTGTCTGGCTGAGAATTCTAAATATCTCTCCCTAAACTGCAAATCCCAGGATTCCATAGGATGTTGAAAATGGAATAATAGCACTATAATAGTGTAGTGTGGAAATGGCAAAAAAACCAAAACAAGCAAACAAACAAAAACTATCCCATTAGTAGGTTATATTTAAGAGGAGGAACTGGCAAAACCACTTCTGAGTATTCCTTGCCTAAGAAAACTCTCTGAAATTTGTGGGGTTGCCATGACATCAGCAGGTGAGTTGAAAGTGCATACAGAGAGAGAGAGAGGAAAACATAATAATGCTAAAGAGCATATATTTTGCTGATATGGTAAATTCAAAACACAAAAAGTAGCAAGTTAAAAAAATTGCAGTACTATTATTGGAAATGCTTTTTATTGCAATAACGTAAGCCCAGACTCAATTACCAGTGTATTCATACCATTATCTGTTTGTGTAAGTTGCTCACTCTTCTTACATCCTCCTCAGATGCATAACATCAGCCAGGCACTTATGAGTTCAGCCCCTCAGCTCAGGGTTGACAGATCAAGACTATCCTAGACTCTAGCTATTTCCGCACTAGACTGTTATAGCACTATGATTCCACTTTCAACATCCTATGGAATCCTGGGGTTTGCAGTTTAGGGAGGGACTGGAATTCCATAGGACATTGAAAGTGAAATCATAGTACTGTAACAGTCTAGTGCGGAAATGGCCTTTGAGATTTCAGTGCTGTAACCTGAAACCTGGAGATGGCTCCTTATGATTACACAAGTGATAAGTTGTGCTTATACTACAAGGGTGATGTTATAAGGAGCAGGCTTTAGTGATGTCATTAAGCATGATAAATTAAGCTTTAACCACAGGTGCACAAAGTACACTGTTTATTAAAAAAAAATTCTAAGTAATGAGGAAAATATATACACACACATTTTTCAATGTGGTGCCCTTGCCCTGAGATTCTTTCCCCTCACTAAGACAATTGGACAGGAAGGACTAGGCTTTGAGACTCAGGGTCAGGCCCTGATTTCTGGGAACCCTAATTCAGTTACTGATTGGCTGCAGGGGTGCCTCTGAGCACATTGGGTTACCCCCCCCAGCACATCTAGGAAAGGAGCAGCTCCTGCCCAGTGGCAGAGCTTGGAGTGTGTGTGTGGGGGAGAGGGAGGCTACAGCATGAGGAGTGGGGCCACTGTGTGCAGGGGCAGGGCCAGGGCATGTGGGGGTGTGGCTATGAGTCAGGACACCCTAGAAACATTGCTGCCTGGGGCGAATCACCCATCCCACCCACACGTTCCTACGCAACTGCTCCTGCCTCAAGTCTAAGGCTGTTTCTTTGCCCTGGCTGGATCAGGAACACACCCACACATGCCCCTGCAACTGATTGGCAGCTGAGAGGATACAGCTGAGCCCACTAGCACCAGCTTCTATTGTTTACCTTGGAGCTGGGGTGTTGTTTGAGGAAGTTCAGGGTACCTTCCTCAGCAACATCAAAAACTACTTACAGAACAATAACCAGGCATTATGCCTTTGTATGTCACCAAAAAATCCCAGTCAGTAATATCTGTGTTGAGCTCCAGTGTGGTATAGTAATTTGAGCACTGGATTATGACTCTGGAAAACAGGGTTTGCAATCCACTTAGTAGCCTTGGGCAAGTCACACTCTCTCAGCTTCAGAGGGAGGCAAAGGCAACACCGATCTGAACAAATCTTACCAAGAAACCCGTGATAGGTTTGCCTTAGGGTCACCATAAATTGGAAATCACTTGAAGGCCCACAACAACAACCAATACTTTCCAATGATGGCACAGGTACCCGTGGTTAAGAACCATGGCTTGAAATTTCAAACCTTGCAGGTTACAGCTTATCCAGAAACATGACATGACTGTTTTAGAATCTGTTAAAGAAACTACCTAACTCATGAGTCTTTCCATGATGAGGGCCTTGATCTGGGTTGCTTGGTATCAGAAAACTTTGAGTGATCATTACTCTAACTTGATCAAGAGTAATTTTAAACATTGCTGTTGGTTGTAAAACCAACCAGCCATTTGAAGGAAGTGTTCGACTCTGACTGGTCCATCAACTATCGATATCAAGTAACTGATTGTTAACTGGGCAAAGAGCTTCCTTTTTTTATGCATGCTAAATTTAGCCAGAGGACATAGAAACTCACAGTAATAGAAAGAGCCAATTGCAGAGGTTTCTCTCTTGGCTCTGTGTAGGAGGTTCCAACTCCCACATGTCCTTTCTGTCATATGGAATGTATTCTGAAAAGAATGTTAGGATGGATGCCAGATTGGCAATGCCCAATCTCAGACGTCCTAATCTCAGACATTGTACTGCGATCAGAAGGGCATTTCTAGTGTTCCTATCAGCACAACATCTCTGCTCAAAACTGAAGGAAATGCATTCCAAAGCACAAACTAGCACCACCTTCTGTACCCCCGTGCATAGTGGGGAATTTTTTTTTCTCTTTTGGAATTCGAGATATTTCACCTTGGAGAGAGTTATAGGTAACACCTGCACTACCTAGGAGACAGAGATTTAGAAGACAGACAAAATGGCTCCCATTTGTTTCCGTTCTTGGTCAGGAATGAAAGGTTATAGAATAAATTCCATGAGAGCCAAGTATGGTCAGGAACATTCTTTTATTGTTTGACATGTACACTTTACCTCTTTAATCTTTGCCCCCAACACATAGGCAACATAACTTCAATGAAATGTAAACACCATATGGCCTAGCACAACTGTTTAGGCAAGGGGAGAGGCAACAAAGTGCAAATCATGTGTGAAATAAGTAAATCAAGTATTGGAACATTCTCAGGAAAGTCAAAGAAAAATATGGGTCTGCAGGCGTGATTCTTGGTTATGGTGAGAGAGAAATCTTAGGTTCATATCTGATAGCTATTTCTCCTGTCTGGGTTCCAGATAAGGCTTTTTTTTAAAAAAATAATTGCTTTCTCTCATTCATTGAATTTTACAGGGATCCTCATATTGCAGTCTTCCATTTGGAAACCTCATCCGTGTTTTCCCACCCTTTCTTTTTTTCTTAGCACAAAACATCCATTAAGGAGAAAGTATGGAACAACTGTACACAGCTTCTGTTTGCGAATACTAGGAGTTGTCCATCTGGAGGCACTCTGTCTGAGAGGATTTCCAAATGGACTGTAACTCAGTAGCAGAGCATTTGGTTTGTATACTGAAAAGTGTCACTTCAGTCCCAGTTACCTCTTGTTAAAATATAGTTTGCAGGTCTGGGGGGAAAAAATCTCCGCCTAAAATTGTACAAAATTTCTTCAAATGGTTGTGACAATGTTGTACAAGGCAATTCCTTAACCCTCATGCAACAACAACAAAACCCATAACTTGTATTTCAAGAACTATGGGGGACTTTTAGATCACAACAAAAATTCCAGTGTATTGAGGTTTAGGATCCAGCTTTGGATTTAGATAGAATGTACATGTTTTGTGTTTCCTGACTCCAGAGAGAATAACTATGTTCCTCTAAACTGGGTTAACCTACTGGCCACCACAGTTTATTTCTACTTTGCACAGAATTGCACAGAATGTTGGGTTTGCTGAAAAATTGCACTGATTTTTTTTCAGTTTTTTGAAGCCCACTTCAAAATCTCCATTACTCTTTAGTGGCTGCAGGAGGCTGGGGGTGGTGGCTGTTCAGTGACTGGAGGAGGGTATGAGATGTCCAGGTAGCATCTAGCTGCAGATTGAAGAGCAGCCATCCTCCTCCCAGATCTCCAGGGGGAAACAAACACTGTTTCTTCCTGGCTACACAAGTGAAGCTGAATGTTTCTTGTTTTCAGTCTTTCTTATTTAAGAACTATTGGCTTCTTTGCCACTGTTCCTTGTCCTGTTGGCATGCTACAAATGATGGGTGTTTCTCTTTGGTGTCCATCAACTCCAGCTGAGATAAGAGACCTCCCTGATGAAGTTTTCCATTAACTGCCCCTGTCACTACCTGCTCAGATTTGGCAGAGGAGCCAGTATCTGGAACCAGAGTTCTCTCCAGATCTGATTCCACTATGTTGAATTCCTCATACTCCAAAGGATGAGTTATGACATAAATAGCCACAGTCCAGTCTTGGGAAGCTGCCTTCTGCATGGAGTGGAAGTAGCAGCCCAGTACAACTTTGTAGACAGAATGTCACACTCCATCACTGTTCACATTACAACTATTCGGACGAAAAATGTTGTAGAATGCCTGACCTAGTTCTAAGTGTCTGAGAATTCTGGAATGAAACAAGACACCGGAGAAGTAAAATGTCCTGGCCTGGTGCCTAAAAGTTAAATACAAGGTTTCAGTTATCCCTAGGTTATCCCTATGTTGTCTGCATTGTAAGATGTGAAGCTGTTTTTCCTGGAAATAGGGGACCTGTGTTGTAGGGGACTTCAGATGATACTGATTAGTATTAACCCATTTTGGTTTCACTCCAGATCTGCTGCTGAAACTGCATGGGTTGTGCTGCTGGGCGTTCTGGGTTTGGAGAAGGATGGTGTATGTGAAAACCTCTGAATTCTCTTGAACATGGTCTTCTCTAATATGGACAACAGTATCCTGCAGCACTAAGTGGTTGGAATGGGCATCAGAGACACTATGCACAAGCAGTACCATTCTTACCTGGATATTGGATTCCAGAAGGCGGAGCTGCAAGGTTATTGGTCTGTCCTATAGCACCTGAGATATTCTCCAGGGTTTTGTTTTCATCTCTCTTACACAGTTTAATATGAACCTGAAATAGCTGAAAGAGGGTATATGAAGATCTGGTGTGATGTGCCATTAATCCACAAGTCATACCCATGTTACATCTCTTTTTTATCAGATGTTAATGAGATAGAGGCAACAATGTTTGTACTCATTAATGGAGTTGATAAAGGTGATGACCAGCAGTTCAGAGCAGATAAGATGGAAGTACTGTTGGGAAGCCCTTTATCTGGCTGGGAACAACAGTGCGCAAATTATTATGAACCAGACTGGCTCTATAAAGGATCAGGATAAAAATGTATTGGTTATTCCCAATTAAAATAGATTTGTTGAATCAATGGGTCTTACATAGATGTTGACTTGCCATGTTCATATTGATTCAGTGGGTCTACTTGAGGTGGGTGCAACATTTGGACAGAAGCTCAGATTCACATTTCATTGTTCATTTTCTCTGTTATACTGTTTTCGTTGTTTTGTATGTTGCCTTTGTTGCACATTAAAGCTGATGCTGTTTGTTTTTTTTAAAAATGATGTTTTTATGTCCATTTATAAGCTGGGTATGTTAAGCTTGGAGAAGAGAAGGCCCTGAGGGGTAACATGATAGCTATCTTTAAATAACTGAAGGGATGTTTAAGCAGATGGAGCAAGCTTGTTTTCTGCTGCTCCAGAAACTAGAACACAAACCAATGGATTTAAATTGTATAAAAAGGGAATTCCATCTAAATGTTAGGAAGAGCTTTCTGGTGGTAACAGCTGCTCTACAGTAGAATGGACTGCTTTGAAGGTTGTGGATTCTCCTTCACTGGAGGTCTTTAAACTGAGTTTGGATGGCCATCTCTCAGGAATGCTTTAGCCATGTATCCCTGCATGTCAGGGGCTATACTGAATAGCCTTCTCAGTCCCTTCCAGCTTCTTTTGCGTAGACCTTTCTGGTAGGTAATTCTTTAAATCTACTGGGATTTTTTCTGAGTAAAGCCACTTACAGGCAAGGGTGCAGTCCTAGTAACCGTGGTGCAAAACAATTAGAATAACAAAGTGCAGTTTGCTTGCTAGCAATTCAGTCAGCTTCTCTGCAGTCTAAGGAAGGTCAAACAGGATGGCACTGGAGGAAATGTGATGGGTGTTTGTACATGTTCTGGTGATATCACTGGTTGCTGACAATTGTGTCTGACAGTTAGAGAAAGAAGCATGATAAGCATCAAAGCTCCAGTGATGGGTTTGGATGACGGGAGGGCTACTTGTCAGTTCATGTATGGAAAAGATTATATAGACCACACATTGCACAAAAGGGTTCCAGCAGTTTGACACTATTAGGGTCATTTCTGGATTCTATGGGAATGGTGTCTTTCTTTATTATCATACAAGGGTAACCTTGTCCTCAAAAGCATGGCAACACCAGTGGCCATGCCGGCTAGGGGATTTGGGGGGGCTGTAGTCCAGAAAAAGTCAGGCTTCCAAAGCACTGCTTTTCAGCTGTTTGTCCTGGCTGTTCAAAACACATTCTAAAGAGTTTATAGTGTCATGATATTCTAATTGCAAGGATTTTTTACACTGTGGGGTGAAACATAATGTGTTTCATAAAACAAGAGAGATGAAATTACTACTTCAGAAGTTATTCCCAAGGGGATTTTCACCCTTCCTGAAAGGGAGGGTAACCCAAACACTTCCACTGCCATCTCACTCTATAATTAAGTTCCCTCCTTGAGTCACATATTGTTTATGATTGCTAGGGAAACATCTGATTACTGCCCTGGACTGGTATTCATTTAATGCTAATACGATTGGAGCAATTCATTGGAATTTCCTCATTTATGTTTTCCAAGCATGGAAGATTACTTTTAAAATGTAATTCATTCCTGTTACACATTATACTCAGTTTTGGTACTCACTGCTCATTGCCTTTCCTTTTAAAAAAAAACATGGAGACTGACAAGAGAATGGCATAAAACTTTTTAAAAACGCCATCCCAAATGCCTCTAAAATGTCTTGGGAAGTGAATATCTTCTTTGTTTTCTTTCACCTCTTTTTTTTTACTTTTTCCATAATACCATGCAGTGCATTAAATGTAATGAAAACTATTATAACCATGTAAAGAGACATACAAAGCATTTATAATGCCATTTTCTACGGTAGCAGTGAGAATAATACAGCCCGCCAGATGTTGATGGACTGCAGTTCTCAGCCATAACCATAACCATAACCAATGATGAAGACTACCAGGAATGGCACTCCAGCAACACTTGGGGGCAACATAATTTCCACCCCTATC
Source organism: Iguana delicatissima (assembly GCA_948472985.1). Lineage (NCBI taxonomy): Eukaryota > Metazoa > Chordata > Lepidosauria > Squamata > Iguanidae > Iguana > Iguana delicatissima. The sequence goes on along the minus strand of CAOKZL010001756.1, from coordinate 248,494 downwards.
CTGTAGTCCTGTCTGTAATTTCTAATCCAGTTTTTAACTTTCTGCATATAGCCCTTCCACACAGGGCTCACCCAACTGTTTTTGTTGCTTAAGGCAGAGAACTTTTCAGCTAAATGGAAGAGAAAGCTAGAATTTGGGGTTGTTACATCAAATTATATTCTCAGAGAATGGGCAGTGAAAATTCCCTGCAGTTGATGTCTCCCTTGTTGGCAGAGTGTGGAATCCATTCAGTGATGGCTGATGCCTCCCATGTCAGTGGAGCAGTGAATCCATTCTAAAGCCATTTCCACACTAGACTGTTATAGCGCTATGATGCCACTTTCAACATCCTATGAAATCCTAGGGTTTGCAGTTTTGGGAGGGGCCAGCCAGCCCCTCTCAAAACTGCAAACCCCAGGATTCCATAGGATGTTGAAAGTGGCATCATAGCGCTATAACAGTCTAGTGCAGAAATGGCCTAAGTTTTAATCAGGGCATAGGCACCAAGTAGCTCTGAAAGGTGCTGAACCAATTTGCGGGGATGGACTTCAGGACCTTGGACAGTTCATTTCAAGTTGAATTATATCTAATTAATTGCTCAGCTTCTCTGGGGGCCATTTACATACACTAGCCAGGACTAGACTGGCAGTGGTCTCCCAGAGGACCTTCTTGTTGGCCACTCCTAGACTGTGAAATGACCTGCCGGAAGAAACAGCAAAATACACTGTCCAAATTTTTAAAAGTTCTAAAGACCTATCTCTTCTGGCAGGCCTACCCAGTCAATTTTAAACTGATTGTATTATAAATGATTTTATGTGTTTTTAGTGTGTTTTAATCTACAACGTGTTTTTAATTGTATTTTAACTTGTAGCCCACCTTGAGCCTTAGGGGGAGGCAGGTAAGAAATAAAACAATAACAATAACAATTTTATTTAAACCAGATGAGGATTCATTGCTCCACTGTCTCACTGACATAGAAGCTACCAGGCACTACTAGACATGGGCAAGAAGGTAGGGGAAGAACTGGAAAGAAATGTGTGCAGTTTCCTGTAAAGTGTCATGTCCACAGAACTGTGTGTGTGTGTGTGTGTGTGTGAGAGAGAGAGAGAGAGAGAGAGACTGAGGCCATTTCCGCACTAGACTGTTACAGTGCTATTATTCCACTTTCAACATCCTATGGACCTGGGGTTTGCAGTTTAGGGAGAGGCCTTTGAGAGGTCTCCCTAAACTGCAAACCCCAGGATTCCATAGGATGTTGAAAGTGGAATAATAACACTGTAGTGCAGAAATGGCCAGAGAGAGCGAGAGAGCGAGAGGATATCTGTCTCTCTGTTTCTCTGTCATAACAATGGTTATCTGTTCATAACTTATATTGATGGGCTGAGGCGCTGATGATCAAAGAAACTTTTAAAAAACAATAATAACATTTAAGAGGAAATTCACACCTATCTACTCAAACAGCCGCAATGTAGTTCAGCAGGGCAAGAAGTAATAAAATACTTGATTTTGTTAGTGCAAAAGTGAACATTCATCTCAGCGTAGCAGCGAAGGCAATGCATTAGAGAACTACTTTTCTTCTAGAGTAAATTACTGCTATTTATGGGTCAAACTGATCTAAAGCCAATTGCTAGTCCCAGCCAGAGCAGATCCAATGAATCACCGGGAATTTAGTAATTTAGTAAGTCAAAACACATGTAAATCCATCTACTCATTCATCATTTTATTTATATTTCACCTTTTTCCCACACTCGGACTCCAAGTGGTTTACAAAAGGTAAAACATTACAATGAAAGCACATATAGTTAAAGACATACAAAAGTTGAAGTTGAAACTGAAACAGGGTGAAACTAATATCAGAAACCATTTAAAATATTACTTTAAAACAAAGATTAAATTCCAGAGATTCAGTGAACCTATTCTAGTTGGAACTGAGAACTAGATTTAGATTAATATATTTGACTTATTTTTTAAAGTGATTTTCTCTCCAGTGGTGAAAGAATCTTGTTTGATAGCAAGTTTTCCCTCACTTGTGTATCTTATATTTATCATGCTTTGTTTTGTGATTGGTCACTGGAAGGTAAACATGGCCTTAAATTTACAAGACTTCATAATCTCCAACTACCTTAATTTGTCAAGAACAGTCCTAATTAATCCTTTGACGTTGCAATTTGACACCTATTTTTAAATGTCGCAGATTCTCTCTCCTCCTTCCTCTTTTCCCCTTTGTCCTCAGCTTAATTTAACTGCAACAAAGTGCAAAGTGCAAATGTTATTTGCATTCAATGAAATCAGGAGGGGGAGAAGAGAAAAGAGGGTAGAATCTTGTCTTTCCCAGTAGGCTCAGGTAAAACCAAACTGCTGCAGCCTCTCTTTGCTTTTGTGTTCCTCCTCTTTGTGTGTTCCTTTTGCCATCTTGACCGCACTCTAATGTTGCATGGCCTCACATCGCCTGATTTTGATCTGTGAAATGTAGGAGGGTATCAGTCTCATTGCAGAGACATAAATCATTACGAGAGTGAAGAGTTAAATCCTTGGAAATATTCCCCATAACATCTTTTTTGACCCTGAAAATGGAGGCCCAAACTCAGACAAGACTGAATGTATACAACATGTATTACATGTGTATAAATCAGGTTCCACCATGGTATTACCTTTCCATGGTGGTGAGACTGTGTGTTCCTCTGTGAAGCAAAAGACTATGCTGATGGTAGGTTCTCCCATGTCAGATGAGCCAAACTAAATATGTCAAAGAGCAACTGGGCAGCAGCAGAAGTGTGTGTGTGTGTGTGTGTGTGTGTGTGTGTGTGTGTGTGTGACACTGGTGGAGGATCTCTCAGAGACAATGGCAGTGGCACTGTAGCTAATGCTTGTTAGTACTGCACAGAAGAAGGCAATGGTAAATCATACCTGAAACCTTCTACCTTGAAAACCCTATGATGAGACAATCCAAAACGAAATGAGAGATAGTATTAGAAGACGAGAGTCCCAGATCAGAAGGCACTCAACAAGCTATTGGTGAGGAGCAGTGGGATCTCAGACTCCATTATGGAATGAGCAGAGGCCCCTTGTGGATAATGTATATTCCACCTGAAGCGCGTTTGTGCGTGTTCTGTATATGGGTCTCCACTTTTGTCTCCATCATGGATACAACAATTGCTCATCTAATACATAAAAGTCAAAGTCTGTGAGTTTCTGAGTTTGTCTGTGTCACGCAGGCGAAGACCTCATATGATTGGCTGTGTCAGGTGAAAAGACCTCATATGATTTGCTGAAGATTTTATGGAATCCTGGGGTTGGCAGTTTAGAGAGGGGCCTTTAGAATTCTCAGCTGGAGAGCTCTTGGGCCTCAGGCCAGTTGCTATGGAGACGAGGCCTAGCAGCAAGGAGAAGGCCAGTGTATTCCCTCAGGAAACAAACCTCTGTATGTTAACAACTCTGAACACAGATCGGATTGGGGACTATAGGGAAAAGTTGCATGTACTGGACAAGACAGTTTGGGGAATTAGAGACACAGGATCTCAAATCTTTCTAACAAGTATGACCTATGAGAAAATAAAATCCCGGGCAATGCTGAGTATATACACTAGTTGTTCAATAAAAACACCTCAGACCCTCCAAAATTTCACAGATGAAAACTGGGACATGTGTAGCCAAAAAACATCAGCAGCAGTTTACTTTTGCCTGAGCCTACTGGGAAGGGCAAAACTCCAACCCTTTCTCTCCTCACCCCCCTCTTCTGAGTTAATTGAGTACAATCTACTTCTGCACTTTGAATTCACTTTGCAACAACTGAAGTGAGCTGAGGATGAAGGGTGAAAGTGTGAGGAGAGAAAAGTGAAAAAGTGGGAGGACAGAATATTAATAGTGACTGTCCCTGTCACATCAAGATAATTGGAGGGTCTGTGCCTAAGTATACAGGTAATACTGTTTGGTTATTGAGGGCAACTATCCTATTGCTTGAAGAAGTGTCAAGGATTTTTCCTAGAGAGAGAGGGAGAGAGAGAGACTAAGCAGATATTTGGTCTACCCACCACTGAAGATTAAGCCATGGATTTGGGATGAACTGTTCCTAACGCACAGACTCTTACTTGGAGGGCTTTCAGAAAAAGGCTGGTTTTTCATCTAACACCATTTTAGCCCCCTAGCGATGAGGCCTTGGTTGTGTGATGGAATCCCAAAACTTGAACTCGTCAAACCAGGCAGGGAACTGCACTGTTGTGCTACTGGTCTTGGCAATCTGACTCTTGCAAAATTTTGTACAAGGGAAAGAATTCATTTGAAAGAGAGGGGAGGGACAGCACAAGAGGAAAGGAGGCCTCTGATGTAATTTCACTGACGGGAAGCCAAGAGGCAGGGAGGTCTTGTTTGAATTTCTCATCTCTGTTGCCAGCATTCAGAAGTGTGGCGTTATGATGACAGAAGAGTTACCTTCGTAAGGTAAAGACAGGGAGAGGCCAAACCTATTTAAACCTACAGGTGATTAACCCCAGAAGTGACAATAAAACATTCTTTGATCCTTTCTTGCTATGGGTGACATTGATGGCAGATGGCGGTCATGTAAGCATTCTGATGAACTTGTAAACTTTGAAGTCAATAACCTTGATGAGTATTTTTAGATTTTTTTATTGTTTATCCTAGTAGTTAACATCTGTCCTTTATTTATTATTTCAGATTTTTCCCCTTCCAACTCACCTCCAGATAGCCCCCACAATGTTTCTGTTTCTCAGCGATTTCCAGAAGTTTGTTTTCTCTCTTTAAAATTTTATTCTTGTTATATGCCTTCAAGTTTACTCTAACTTCCATAGGGTTTTTTTGGTGATATTTATTTAGAGGAGGTTTGCTATTGCTTTCCTCTAAAACTGAGAGAGTGTAACTTGGCTGATCCTGGTTTCCTAGAGTCCTAGTCCAACACTCAGACCACTGCATTGCACTGGCTATATTTTAGAAAAGTTATTTTTAGTGAAATTCTTCCTCTTATGTCTGTTGGTGTCTTTATTGTGCACACAAACCTACACATCTACTGGTTGGATTGCTCAGGGCTTAGAGATTTACCGTTTGGACTATAGCTCCCAGAATTCCCCAGCCATCATAGCCAACGACCCAGCCATCATAGCTGTGGGAATCTGGGAGTTGTAGTCCAAAAAGGAAGCTGGCCTCTAGAATCACAAAGCCTAAAACTCACAAGGTGGAGATGAGTGACATCATGACTTGGGGCCTGATGACCTAACAATGCTACTACCTCTTGGAAGGTAAAAATCCCATATCATGGTACAGCCTCATGTGGAAGGCTTTGATCCTCCAAACTATACAGTCAACATATTATATATGCATCTAAATTGATTTGCCGGACCTACTATAGGCACCAAATTAAAATAGGGGCTTTAATTAAGGCTCTCGAGGCCTCATTGATTTTATTCAAAATGTGCCTATACATGCTTTTATACTGTTCGATCCTCTGAACCTGTTTGAACTTGTTAAATTGCTTCATGTGTTTTTAGACTAAATTATTTTTATTGGTATTAAATCTGAATGGCTTTAAACTTTCCAAATTGATTTTATCCACACACTGCACAGAGAAATCATGATGTAGGGTGGAATATCAATATTTTAATAAACAAACAAACAAATTACATAGCCACAAACACACCTACACAGAGCAATCTAATACATGCAGACCCCAACTGTGTGACAAACAGAAAAAGAACAAAATGTGCTTAGGTCAAAGTGGTGACCCTACTCAAACCAGATCTATGCAAAAGAGATCACTTGAACAGGTGGGCCTGTCCACAGCACAGTCAGTGAACACATGTGTCAGAATTCTTGCACAGCAGAGGACCCAGGCAAGTGGGCTGGTGAATTCTGTCTTGTTCTCTTGTACACACATTCATTTACTTACTCACTTATCACAATCTCAAGCATCTGTCTCTGTTTTTCTCTGACTCAGTCTCTGTCTCTCTCTCTCTCACACACACACACCCATCACTTATTCTTATTCATACCCCTGGGATTGCACTCCACTTTTTATCTCTCATGTATACTCACTGCCAAAGCAACGAAGATGACAAATGCCATGGGAAAAGAGCCCCAGTTAGTTTAGAAAAATCCACAACCATAGATTTATGGTTAAATCCACAGAGAATTGACCATTTGATCAATCAATCAATCAATCAATCAAATGGTCTATTCCCCATGCTGGAAAATTCTGGCATTTTCTCCTCCCCCTTGTTCTAGGGCAAGTGGGGCTTAACTAGCTTAGAACTTCTTTTTCTTTTGCATGTCAAAGCTGTCTGCCTTCTCACCTAAAGCTTCACTCTTGCTCTTTGTGTTATTTCAATGCATGGCTACAGTAACTGGGTGACCAGACCATGAGACCTAGGACAGGTCCTGGGGTCATTGGCCTTACATAAAAGACCACACTTCTCAGACCTCTCTCTTTTTGCCCTCTTTGCCATTTTGCTTCTACTTCCTTCCTCTCTGACCATGCTTCGCCTCTCCACCAAGAAGATGGTGAGTTAAGAGTGAAGCTGCTGTCTTACCTAATCTTTTTGTTAGCTAGTTAGGATCTAGGTTCTCTAATGCATATGTGATTGTAAAATTCACTAGTAAACATTTTAAAAGTTTGCAACCTGAAACTGCCTGCCTTGTTTTGCTCTCTAAGTCAGTCTTAGTTCAGGGAAGCCACACAGAGATTGGACATGCTTTTTCTGTTAGTCTGCTGAAAGAAGGATGATTCCTAACAGTTTTAGCTTTCATAGAATTTCCCTCAAAGGGCTAAAATCCTGAGAAATTCTAACTCTCAACACTCCATGGATTGCTTAATGTCTTTTTCAACTAATCTATCTATCTATCTATCTATCTATCTATCTATCTATCTATCTATCTATCTATCTATCTATCTATCTATCTATCTGTTTCCCTATTCACATTGTTTCCTCAATCTAAATTCCCTGTCCACACTACTATTTGGCCCTCTGGCAAAATGGGAAATATTTAATGCACACATACAGAGCCCCTGGTCCTCTTACCAGCTAGTATGGATTCCTGCTTTCACTTTAGCAGCAGAAAAGATGGAGTACTCTAGTGTCAGGTTCCACTGCTATCAGGTTAGCCAAGTATCCTATCTGAGAGAAGAGAGGACAGTCCTCTTTTTGAAGGGTAGTCAAAGAAAATGTGCATTCCAATTCTGGTAGAGAGATCTGTTTATTAAGAAACTATGGATGAGTATATTCAAATACTGGCATCTGGTGCACAAAGCATCTGACTGTCAGAACGAGCCTCTAACCGCTTATAAATGAATACTTAAAAAAGAGACTGGCCGGTTCAACCTTGCTTCAGCAGGGTTCATTAACATGCAGAAGCTTCTCTACATGAGCAAATGAGCCCCAAAAGAAGAAGAAGCCTCCCTTCAGGCCTCTCTGCTCGACAACAATGAAGACTGAGGTGACAATCAGTGCTGAGGAATGGAGTAAAGCTTGCATGGACTGAGGTTTGCATTTGTGCTCAGTGTCCCCTCTCTGCTTTTAGCCTGCTTGTAAGGAAGATAAATGCCTGTATAGAAGAAATGAGAGACTTGTCAGAGATTAAGTTATCTCCTTAAAATTAAAAAAAAAAGAGAGAGAGATTAAGTTGTTATCTTAACATGTATTTGTAAGAGGTGCACCCTATTAGGGTGAAAGGTGTCTGTTTGCCATACATGTAATGCATTCAGAGTGTTTTGTTTTCCCACTGGTTATTGGAAAGTAAGCACAGGTTACATACCTCTGGGAAAACCCCACTGGGAGATCAAAAATATGTTAATTGCAGGGACTATACATTCTGTTTAACCTCTGCTTTGATGCTTTGTGATTTTAAAGGTAACATGATTCGGAGGTATTGGCTGCATCCTCCCTAAATTTCTGACAGTAAAGCAATGAACTTTGAGCCATCTTTTGGAGGTAACGCTATGACTATCCAACTTCTCAACTGGTGCATGTATGAATATCACAAATGTCTCAGTGACAATTTTCCAAAGAGAAATGAAGCCTGTGTGAGCCAGTCATGTAGGGACGGGGAGGTGATGGGAGTGGATTGCCCCAGGCAGCAATGTTTTTGGGGCATCTTGGCCTGTAGCCACACCCCCATGAGCCCTGGCCACGCCCTTATACATCCTGGCCATGCCCCCACATTCCCTGACCATGCTCCCACGCACAGTGGCCATGGCCCCTGCGCCGTGGCCCCGCCCCTCCCGCCCCCCTCCACACACTCCAAGCACCACCACTGGTGTGAGCACTGCTCAGAAGTTGTTTTATGCTTTCACATCCATGTCATCTCATCATGATGCCCATGACAGTGCCACAAACATGCCACATACTTTTATATATTATAGTTTAGATGTTCAGTATACTTTACATACATTATGTCATTATGCAAACAAACCTGTAGCTTTCATTCAATGTAGTGATTTGAGCATTGGATTATGACTCTGGAGACCACATTTCAAATCCATGCTCAGTCATGGAAACCCACTGGGTGATGCTGGGCAAGTCATACTCTCTCAACCTCAGAGGATGGCAAAGGCAAGCCCCCTCTGAACAAATCTTGACAAGAAAATGCCAGGATAGCTTTGCCTTAGGGTTACTAGAAGTTGAAAATGATTTAGAGGCACACAACAACAACAACAACAACAACAACAACAACTTTTTCAAGTTCAAGGACCCTCCCCCCACAAAACTGTGACTGGCATACATACATATTTATTATGCTAACACTCTCATACACATTCAAAGTTACAATCGAAATACAATCAAAGAAATAGTAGAAAGAAAAAGAGAGAGAGAGAGAAAAGGAAAAAGATACTAAAACACAATAGAGCTCTGACCCCCCCCACTACTGACTGTTTAAAAAAGAAAAATAAAAAGGGAGAAAAATATTTTATTTTACCATTACAGATCCAATAAATAATCTTACTAAAATTTCTAATAACCATAACCATAGATTATTACATTGTTAGATTTCTTGTTGCTCAAAAAATCAATAAATGGTTTCCAGAATGTATTACTGCAGTTCTACCTAGAATGGATAAACTTCACTTTCTCCATTTTTAAAGTCCCTTTTAATTTCTTTCCAGACTTATTCATAGCTATTTTGAAATAATAAGCTATGTTCTTCATAATTGTAACTCCCAAATATTTAATCCCTCTTTTTTCCACTTTAAAATTTGAAAGAGCAATTAATTCATTTTCCTCTTCTAAAGCCATATTTTCAGTCAGCGCTTTTGTTTTATCACAATTCATTTTAAACCCAGAGCATGTCTCAAAGACCTTCCCCCCCCCAGAAGTGCCTTTATTGAATCCAATGTATTTTATGTTATTATCACAAGATCAGCCATGTAAGCTCTTAGCTTATACTGTTCTTTTTGAACCCTCACCTCATAAGATTCTGTTGTCTTGTGTGATATCTCTCAATAGGGTCTCCAGTGAACTGGCACACATTTGTAATGTCCACCTTTCAAGTACGTACTTATTTTAGAAGAATGTAAATTTACAGATAATACTCATTTCTAGCTGTTAGCATGCAAATAGACAGTTGCTTTATGACTTTCAAGAGTGAAGCTCGCCCTTAAATATCCAATTGTGTGAGCTGTCTCCTTTAGGAGAGTTAAGAGAGACATATAGTCAGGGCTTCAATATACAGGTTGTAAATGTAATTGGTCTCATGACTTGGACCTCTTGAAAAAAACAAGCAACTATATTGTATAAGAGAAGCTAAGAAGGTTCTCTGTCAGAAGAAGAGCAGTAGTGACCCGGGTGAAGTGAAATACCAGGAATTCTGGATGACTAAATTGTAATTTTCCTTGGGAACTGGCTTCACCTGTTTGTTGGCTTGAGTTTTCACTGTGATTGAGATCTCTTTCACATAGTATCTTCTCATGATCCTCTTTTTGCTTTTTAATTTTTCTACATGCAGAGTAGAGAAAGGTTCATTTTCTATGAGCCTTGTGCATATCGCTTGGAAATGGAAACTGTAAAACGCTAAAAAAAAAAAGTTTAGATGGCCAATGGCCATGCTGGCTGAGGAATTCTGGGAGATTTGGCCCTAAAAAGAAATTTCCTCAAGTTCTGTGATGAGGCAGTTTCCCAGAGTCTATTCTACTAAGGCCAAACTTGAAGGAAGACAGGAAAGAGTTCAACCTAACTCCTGTTTTTAGAAGAACAACATGGTGGTCTGTCACTGTGGTCACTGCTTGTATACTATACTTCGTTTATGTTTGTTTTATCATAAAGCAGGGTGTGGGTGCAGAAGGGCAGCCATATTTAGATCCAGACCTGAAGTGTTTATATACTCTCCATCACAAGATCCCAGACTTAAAACCTAAGGGACAGGGGTCCCTCCCAGAAAGCCAACGATCTAATTCCAGGCTTCCTATCCAATCACAAGAGCTGACACTGCATACTCTTCCCTCTGAAGTGGGCTCTGGACCACCTTAAGTTGCAGCAAGCATGACAAAAGTTCTCTGAATTGTGTGTTTTGTACTGGGACTTGTTTTCTCTCATCTCCATTAGCAAAATAGGATAGCTATGGCCTGGTTTTTCACAGGGACCACAGAACAGCATTGATGAGTGGCTGAGATACAAGGACTGCAAATTACTGTCCTGGGAACTCAGAAGGACACGCCTTCTTGCACCATTCCTTACCTCACCTGTACCTTTAAGGGGAGCAGTATTTCCATGTTTTAGAAGACCTTCAGGCTGTTTTAGGAGAGGGTTCTTTCAAACTAGGAAGCAAACTGGAATGCACCTCTGGGTTTTACAAAAAGCCCTCTCATGCCCCTGCAAAAGGCATGGAGAAAATTTTGAGCAAAGGAGGCGGAGGAGGAAGAGGAGAAGAAAAATTAAAATATGGGAAATGTCATGGCCACTGATAACCCACATCTCAGATTTTCCCCACACCTGAACTATATGATGAAAAACCTCTGGCTTGTTGGATTCTCCTTGCAGGTGCTCCAATTACAGTGTAATTAGTACACAGAGTCCAGTTCTAACCATCTTTCCATGCTGGTCCTTGTGTTGTGACTTTTTTCATTTGTGCTGCAGAAAGAAACTATGCACTGAAAGTGAGTCACTGAGCTTCTGCAGCTACTCAGATGTCTTTGGTTGGTGGACATGGGATGGAGCTGGAGTGGAGAACTAACAGGGGTTACTGGGCTGCCCTGGGGGAAAAAAGTTTGCTTTTGCTCTTAAATGTCCCTACAGTACTAATTTTGCAGTGTTCTGCCCTCTCTAAGACATTTTAAGGCCAGAGGAGGCCTCCCCCGCCCGACCTGGAAGTCAATTTCTGGGGTGCTTCTTGTTGGTAGCAGACCTATATTATATCTAAAAGAGCTAGAGGGGCAAAAACATGGGGAAACTGTCCTCCACATTCCCAGGAACATTTGGGAGCAGGATATTTTTTTGAAAATAAAAACAAAAAACAGACAAGTTGGGGGGCTGGGGCCACAGAAACAACACTGGGGGTGCATACAACACACAGGCCACACGTTGCCCATCTTATGTGTGTCCTTCATAAAAGAGAAAGCACATGTTGACTGCTCTTTGATTGCCAGGGTGAAAACTAGAGAGGGATGGAAGAGGGAATTTCAGCAGAGGCAATTGTTGCCTCGTTACATGACAAGAAAAGTCTACTGAAATTCCCTCATCTACAAAACCATTAAAGCTACAGCAGCCATTTCCAATTTTCAATCTGCCCATCCTACTTTAGAGATCCTGAAGTACTCAGTACTGCCTAGGCAAGCAAGTAAAGGCCTCTACCTTTTCCTCTATGTAGTAAGGAGAAATGAAGGTGCTAGTACTTGTTATGAACAGACAGGTTTCTTTTCCTTTCTAACCTACAGCCACTGAGAAGCCCGTCTCCCCCTTTCCCACCAAATGAGCCTGAGAAGGTGGTAACACTGACAGAAGGGTCTCTCCAGATGACCTTAGAGCTCTAATGGGCTCATAAAAGGAAATACAATCCTTCAGATAGTCTGGATACTAACTGTATATGGTTTGCTTTTGCATCCCAGAACAAATTCTCTGAATCAATTTATCCACAATTCTTCTGGTGAAGCCAACACCTAGGGCAAAGCTTTTAGACACACACACACACACACACACACACACACACACACATCTCCCTCCATAAATCTGAGACCCAGGGACAATCCCATGTGAAGAGGCAGGCCCTGCTGATGTTAGAAGCATGATGTTACATGGGGTAGCTACTAGTGATGTCATTAACCATCAACATCACTATACATTAATCATACATGAACCATCAACCACACTTACACAGAATATGCCATTCAAATGCAAAACGAGAAACACACACACACACACTTTCTTTTCAAAGTAGCACTTTGTCCTAAGATTTTTCCCCTTTGATAAGGAGCAGAGAAAAAAAGCCAGGCTCTGGAAAGCCTCATTCTATCCCAAACTGGGTTTGATTTTATACCCCTTGGTTTTACCATGACTGATTGAAAAAAACAACCCTGAGATGCCATTTTGATGTTTATCTGCATAAACCAATCTAAATGTAAATTGTCTCATGCCTTAGACAGACCCTCCTCCTTCCCCTTGTGGAACTACATTGGGAACCAAGAAGAAAAGTGAGAAGAACTGTGAGTCCTTTCAAATATCTATCCTGCCCCACCCACATTCCATTCGTTGCTGTGAATCCAGCCAATTTTTTTTTTAAAAAAAGTTTCCATAATTGGCATTTTGCTCCTGCTGAACATAGGCCCTTTCCGCACGTGGGAAAAGAACCGCGCAAAAACAGGACTCACCGGATTTTTTCAGTGTCCGGGCGAGTCTGTTGGGGTGAGGAGCAGTATGAGCTCATCACTCCGCACTGCTCCGGCATCCAAAATGGCGGCTTCTGGTTGCTGGAGGCTCTCCACCAACTGGAGAAGCTCACCAGCCTAAAGCCCGCCCCTGGCGGATCTGCAGGCATGCACTAGTGCGCGCCTGCAAATCTACACCAGAGCGACACGGAGTTGCGTGCTCTGTTCTTTTAAAAACCTCTTAAAAGAGGTTTTTAAAAAGCACACTGCGTGACCAGTTCCGGTCGCTCTGAACTGGACTGAGGTGTGGAACTACAAAAAGTAGTCTGCCCCAGTCCACTCCACGGTGCAGAAGACCTCCATCAGAGGTTGCTCTGCACCGTTTTAATAGCCCAGTGTGGAAAGGGCCATAGGCATATTTATAATGATAATGTTTATAATTGTAATATTATCAACATTTTAAAGATCTTTATAATGCAATGCTAAGGAATTTGGGAAACCTTGATTTTCCAAGAAAGGTATTTTTGATGCATATAATTCAGCTTAACTATGCTTTTCTTGTAATAAGTAGAAACAAGAAGTGTCTTGGAACCTCCTGCTAAAACCCAGAAGGGAAAAACTCAGGCCTTCATACTGTCCAGACTTGAGGGGCTGTTATGGTGAAGTCCTGCTTCTGGCTCTCAGGCATTTCCGCACTAGCCCCCCCCGAAGGCCCCTCCCTAAAATGCACACCTCAGGATTCCATAGGATGCTGAAAGGGGAATAATAGCACTATAACAGCTAGTGAGGAAATGGTGTCAGTGTCCTCACAATTCCATACAGTAATGGGCCATGAAGCAGCATCCAAAATGACAACCTGAGTATATCAGAGATCACAGTGGGAAAAGCAGTCATGTCATGCAGGTCCTGAGCTGTGTATCAAGCCACAGGCTGTATTTGTTTTGCCTGGTAACAGGCAGTGAGACAATGAAAGAGATTCCATCAGTTAGAGGAGTGATCCTGCCTACGTTATTCTAATTGGACATTCCTAATGTTATTGTAATTAACGTTAATCATTTATAAACTGGCAATGCCTAAAGTCAAAATTGGAGCTCAGGTCAGATCTAAGGACACAAAAATTATTCTAAAAGCAAGTAGAGACCAAGAAAAACACTCATGATGGTCAATCTTGTAACTTTGTTAATGCAGAGTTTAATAGAGATTTATATAAAATTAAAAAGTATATTTTATCAATTTAAATTATTCAATTAAAACATATTTTTCCAGGGTAATTTACAGAAAATTCTAACTGATCTCAGCATATGAAATATTACAGTCCTCTTTGCTGAAGTTCAAGCAGTTGAAGAAGTTGCTGAACAGAGGAGGGGAAGAGGAGAGAGTACTCCAAGCTGGGTGATTGCATTTCTTCATCTTTGTATTCATCTTGGTTTTCTTCCAGCTCCTACTCTTCAGGTATAGTTACAGTCTGGGCTGCAAGAATTGTGGATACAGCAACATTTTAAGTCAGGGTAGGCCAATTGTGGTCCAGTGGCCTACCTCCAGACTGTTTATAGCCTTCTATCCCTTAGCCTCCTCAGATGGATCAATCCTAAAGTTATGATGGCATTCAGGATTGCATGTGCCAGCAGCACTGTTACCCTGTGAATTGGGGGACCCGGGAGGGGCACCCAAACAACCGAAACAAACCAAGCAAAGGTGGAGAAATTAGCTGGAGCGCTCTCTTGGCTAACGAGAGGCAGGGTAACTTAGTGGGGATCTTTTACCCTACGTCTACAGCGTCAGCTCAGTGAGCAGTTAGGCAGTTCAAAATAGCAATTAAGATTTATTAGGCAATTATTAAGGAAAACACGAACACACTCCTAACTAGAATAGGAAAATAGAGTTTTGGGGGAATGGGTGATACGTCACCAATCCTGTAGTCCTGGGGAAGCCAATGGAGGGTAGGAGGACTCAGCGCGACAGCCAAGGGGAGCTCGCGGAATGAGGTGGCAGCAAGGCAGGAGAGCAGTCCGAACCCAAGTCCGTTGAGCAGTCCAAGGAGCTCTTGGAACTGGGGTTTTTTATCAGGGAAAGAACGACCGTAGGCTAGTCTGGTCTTGGGCGAAAGCAATAAGTTTTGGGTTGGAGACAATGTCTCCGAAAGGTCAGAATTTTATGTTCTGAATTGACAATGGTATGCAAATGCGGCTAGCTCAGCAGTTAAGCACTCAGCTTGCCAGGATGTCCTCTCAGGGCAGAGGGTCTCTTTGTTTATCGCGCACTGGTAATAAGGGTGTTTGTTTTGGGAGGTCCCCTAAAGCAGATCTGGCAATCTCTGGCTTGGTTTGGTGTGAGCAGCAAATAGTGGCCATGCCTAGCTTCGCGCTTGTTCAGTGGCCTCACAAACACTTGGCTGGTGGCAGAGTAGGGCCGAATTGTGATATCAAAATGATATCTGTGGTTCACCAAAGACCAGGCCAGTACACGGTGGTAACAGCATCCCTTTAACAGAAATAGATCAGACCAAATAGGAAGTACTGCTTACTGCTGTTTTTCAAGTGTCCATGTCCATCAGCTTAGAGGCCTCTGGGCTTTGATTCAGGTTAATTCAGACCTTGACCTGATGCTAGTAGGACATAAAATGAATTGAAATGTAGTTATGTCTCTCATTACTTGCACTGAGAAACCAAAACTACCATAATTTATTTTCCTCCTTCCTTCCTTTCTAATACTAATATATGACATTTGGAGACTTGGTACCCCTGGAAGAGGAAGTTTGTTTTAATTCATTGATAGTTTGCCAATATGTGCACTGCTTATCCACTCTGCTGTAATACCTGTGACAGACTTTGAAAATGTTACCCTGAGAGCTAAAATTCAACAACAACAACAACAAAACTTTGCAAGTGTTGGTCTTGAATCTTATCACCAAAGAGTAATTTTTCCAAGCTATGGAACTCCTTTTGCTATAGTTTGTGGAATATATTAGTTCCGATGTCCTATATCTGTCATTTGTGATATTGTGGCTTGTCTTTGACACTTTATGATTCTGCTGAAAACAACTTTACATATCCTGATACAGAAAAATGGGTTATAAATGCTTAGAAATAAATGTGCATATACACACAAGTCTAGGCCAGCATATACAGTTAGAATACATAGTACATAGTCATTAGCGACTATGTGACCAAAATATGCAGATACTCAGTTCTGCAGAAAGTTAGATTTGTTACTGTGTGAAATACAATATGAGCCGGTGGGGTATAGATATTTTATTGCTGGACTCCAAGTGACAAGGATTTGAATCCTCACTCAGCCACAAAAACCTGCTGGGTGACTGAGGGCTCTTTAAGACTCTTTCATCCTTAAAGGAAAGCAATGGAAAATCGCCTCTGCATAGTTCTTGCCTATAATAAGGTCACCAGAAGTACGTGTAAACTTGAAGACACATAATAACAACAGCAAAGCATTATATAAGTTGATGATGCTCTAACAGTTACAACTACAGACTATTATAATTCATTATTACCATCATTTCATTGTCGTCATCATCACCGTCATCATCATCATCATCATCACCACCACCATTACCACTAGCATTGTCATCATCTACATAGGTCTCTTTCTTACTTTCCTCTTCATTACCAACATTGGGTCTTTGGAAATAAGTCATGACTTAAACTACACGCTAAGAATTTCTGACGCTGAGACACCTAATGCTTTTTCTTTCTAAATGCATCATTTTAATGAAAACAGAAATGTCATTTCCTTAAGAATGAATCCTTACTTCTGATTACATTTGCCTTATGTATTATTCTTAGTCAACAGAGTATAACATCCCTTTGACTACCACTTACATCACCCCCACTGTCATAGATTGTGAGTTTCCATCTGTATTGCAAATGTTGGAAGTTTACGTGGACTTCTTGTGGACCTAAATATGAAGGAAACTGGGGAGGGGGTGGACTGTTTGTGCCAATTTGTAAACAGGATATTAAGAAGCTGTAAATATCCTCCTGGAAATTTTTCCAGTCAAAATAAGCTGTTTGTAAATATCTGCAGCTGGCTTAAAATTGCGTAATGAATAGAAGTCACAAGATTGGTTTTAAATTTATGTTTTTCTTTCCTACATTTCAAAGGTTAATTCTCACACCAACCATACAGCAGGCTTAAAAAAAACAATAGTTAGCAATATTTTTAGAAGTTCACCAAATCAGTTGAGCATTGCTTAAGGCCTTTTCCACACTGGGCGAAGGAATTGCCCCGCGCCGGTACTCACTAGACCTTTCGGCTCCCCAGTCCAGTCCACGGCGCTCCGGAGCAGTGCATGCTCATCAATACAAACTGCTCCAGTATCCCAAATGGTGGCTTCCGGTTGGTCGAGCGTCTCGACCAACTGCTGAAGCTTGCCAGCCTAAAGCCCGCCCCCAGGCAGATCGCAGGCTCACATTAGTGCGAGCCTGCGAATCTTCATAAGGTGGCAGGCTCGCAGTGGCGCGCTGCGTGCTTTTGAAAGACCGAAAGAAACAGGTCTTTCAAAAGTATGCTGGAGGACCAGTTGGGGTCGTTCTGGACCGGACTGAGGTATGGATCTACCTTAAATAGGTCCAACCCAGTCTGGTCCGAGGTGCAGACCTCCTCCTTGGAGGACGGACTGCACCGTTTGAAAAATCCCATGTGGAAAAGGCCTAAGTTTGGCAGGTCAGATATTTCTGGCGATAAGGATCCGGAATTCTTTTCATCTTTGCAGAGGTGAAAAATTGATTGAGGGACCTGCATGCCACCTAAGACACACCCTATCCATTTAGGAGTCTATGTGTTTCATTTACCTTTTCTCCATGATTATTTCTTAAGTAGAATCAGGATGTTGCACTACAGCAGAGTAAAGAGAAGGGGCTTGCTGTTGTCAGTGACGTAGACTCGAGTCGATTGACTCGGACTCAAGTCAGACTTAAGTCACTTCAGACTTAAGACTCGACTTGAGACTTGTGTATTTTTAATGATTGACTTGCTGCCCTTGATTCAGTAACATAATACATTCATCCAGAAACCTTACGACTTTGAACAATGCCTCCATCTCTTTTTGCCTACTGGTCACATGACAATCTGTCTCATGCCCAAAGTCTGGGCGCATTTCTCAGAGGGGAACAGCAAACAGATTAGGGAATGCGCTTGAGGTCTGCTCAGCAGCCTGACTCCACCACATATTGGAGGAGCCTTCTAAAATGTTTCCTAAGTGTAGAAGACAAGATTCGCCCTCAGAGTGCAGGGTGTATTTCTCAGAGGGGAACAGCAAATGTGTTAAGCGATGGGCTTGAGGAGGAAAGATTCTTCCTTCTAAAGCTTTTGAAGCTTCATCAATGGGGAGTAAGAAGGATCTTATTTCCCACTTCTGAAAAAAGTCTCCAGCTTTAGAAAATGGGAAGTAAGAAGGATCCTATTCCCCACTTCTGAAGCTGCAGATGGCAAAAACACAAATGTGGAGGGCTGACTTTGCTTAAATTATTAAAACTGACTATTTGACCCTATCCAGATATTCTGGAATATAGGTTGGGTTATAAGGTTGGCTCCCAGACTTGAGACTTGACTTGAAAGCATTTTCAAGGACTTGAGACTTGACTTGAGATTTGGAGTAAAAGATTTAAATACACCCCCGGCTGTTGTACCTTCCAGCTGTTTCTGATGCATGGTGGCCGTGAGGAGAACCTATCATGGGATTTTCTTGATAAGATTTGTTCAGAGGGGGTTTGGCTTTGGCTTTGCCTTCCTCTGAGGCTGAGAGAGTATGACTTCCCCAGTGGGTTTCCCTGGCTGAATGGGAATTCAAACCCCAGTCTCCAGAGTCTTAGTCCAGTGCTCAAACCACTGCAACATGAAAGAGCAAAGCATGACAATCTTGTTGCCAAATGAGAGGAAAATATAAATCAATACCACCCATTACATGTTCTCCAAATTTTTTGGGTGTGTGTGTGTGTGTGTATGGATAGGGAAGAGAAGCAGAGAAACTATGCAATCTTTTTTCCAGTATGTTTTGTGCTGAAAAGGTGCAATGATTTTCTAGTGACAACAGAATGCAACATTTTAAGGCTGCAGTTCAATATCCACTTGCCAGGATGACAGACCACTATTCTTAATGTGAGATACTTCTGAGCAGACATGCCCAAGAATGATGTTTCAGAGGTATGTGGGACTGAAATGCCCCCACTGGATTCAAAGCAGTCCTGTCTTGTTGTTTTCCCAGGGTAAGATTTTCATTATGTTTGAACAGGGCTCAGTTTGAACTGGGGAAAAGCTGGCTGTGGAGAATGCCTATTGACCAGTGCTGTGACATCACTAATGTGTCTGTGTAGAAAAATAGGATACAAGCTGAAATACATAAATAAATACATACATACATACATACATACATACATACATACATATATACATACTAATTAGCTTGCTAAGTCACTGAAGGATATTTATTTTTTTAATAAGATGGAGGCATACTTATATTTCTAACATGTTCAACACCCATTGAGACAATGAGAAAGAGGCAGAATACAGGCATGGAGTCCACTTGAAAATGGAAGGGGAAAGGAAAGGCTGAGGGCTGAGTTGGAATTTACTTGCTGATACATTTGTTAGGCAGGTCGTAATCACACTGTGGGAGTTGCCAAGACCACTGTTAAAACATCACACCTTTCATCCCTGCAGTTGAGCGGAATGACTCATTCTGTTTGTAGATTCATTCTTAAAAAATATTCACTCTGGCAGGTGATGAACTCTGTGCTCTAATTTTTTAAAACAGCCCTAGTATTTGTAATCATTTCCGTTATATATCACCTTATTTCTTTTTAAATGAAATGTCAGAGTGCCTTAAGAAATAACAAATTTAGAAACAATTTAAATCAGAATTTGAAATGTAACTAGAAAAACCTCTAAGTGATATTTTTAAAGTATAAAGAAAGCTTTGGTTGAGTAAAACAGTAAGAAATAATTAGAAACATTGCAAACCAAAGTGTCTTAGTCTGGCCTTGGCTCTCTCAAGAAGCAAGACTTCTGCTACATTGGGGTGGGGAACCTCTGACAGTCTAGAAGCCAGTTCCTCTCCTCCCCAGGCCCCAGTGTGGCTGTACTTCTCCCCCTCCAACCAAAAGGTGCTTTTATAAACAAGTAAGTAAGTAAGTAAGACAGATAGACATGACCTGATGTTCACACTGGTTTTTCAAAAAATGGGGGAAAGCATGGACTTTATAACACACTTTTAGATGATGAGCACATTCTTGGAAGCTCCTAGGCATGTGATTCTTTTTATTTCGAAAAGCATTTTTCATTTTGAGCACGGATGGAGTGATGGTCTAGGGGTTGCATGATTGGGTGGGGGCCACATGTAGCCCAAAGGCTGTGTGTCCCCTCCTCACTACCTGTTAACTTCCCCCAGGTTTCTCTGAATGATTTAAGATTGGTATTTTTATTCCTTCAACCTTCTGATACAGTTTTTTCCTGCTAGCACCTCATCCTACCCTTTTCTCCTGACCTGAGAAGAAGTTGCAAACACTCCTTGTTTCATATGGTGTTTACTGAACGTTCCTGCATGCAAAACATTTGATACCGATTTGTATCTGAAAGGTAGTCTGTGAAAGCAATGTACCCTAATGATATATAAAAAGTACCTAATGGTGAATGTTTTTCATTTTGCCAAATCTGTCAAGGATGTATCCAGACACAACGTGAATTTCTCACCAGCCTTTTCATGGAGTGGTCTGTTGCAGCTGGTGACAAATGCTGCCTATTTATTAAGGTTTTTTGGATCCAAACCTAGTATTAATGCCAACACTTCACATCAAATTACCGTTTGCTCTAGTTCTTTTTAAAGCGTTCTCCTTAAAGCTTCTAAAGGCAAAGTGACCAGATGATTAAGTTGTACCAACTTAATTTTGTATGCATATTCTAGTTGATTAATGCCCTCATGCATATTGGCCTTCAGTCCACTTGTTCTTTGCATTCTGTTATTATATATGAGGAGTGTGCTGAAAGTAATGGCTATGTGCCATTTTCTCTGACACTATTAATCCAAATGTGCTGCTATTACACCACCAGATACAGTCATTCTTGCTGCATGACTGACATAATTTCTAGGAGTTGCATAAACATGGATTTGAAGCAGAAACAAAGAGCAGTCATTGAGTTCTTGACCAAAGAAGGATGTACTGCTGCAGACATCCATCGAAGGCTCAGAAACGTGTATGGTGAGGTGACAATTGATGAGAGTAATGTGTGAAGATGGGTGAAAAAGTTTAAAGAAGGCAAACTCAAGAAGACAAACCATATAGTGGAAGGTCATCGACAGCAGTCACCGATGAAAACCAAAATAGGGTGGATGGCATGATTTGCACAAGCTGGCATATGACTGCCCAAGAGACTGCTGAGGAACTTGGCTGTGGTCACAGTGCTGTTGAGCAAATTATCCACAACCTTGGATACAGGAAAGAGTGTGTGAAGTAGGTTCCTCGTCAATTAACAGCTGATTTGAAAGACAAATGGCTGTACATATGTTTGGAACTGTTGGTAGCATTTGAAGGACATGAGGGCATCTTTTTTGGAAAGGTTTGCACTGACCTGGACAGACTTATATGACCGAGAGACCAAGAATCAGTCCATGAAGTGATGGCACTCCATCTCCTCTAGAAATTCAAAAGCCAGAGCTCAGCACAGAACATTATGGTGAATATCTCCTCAGATGACAACGGGGTAATTTTGCTTGATTTTCTCGAGAGCGGGACAACAATGAACAGAGACTGCTACATTGTATCACTCTAGAAACGTTGAGAAGCCATCCGTAGGAAAAGATCACAGAAATAGCTGAATGCAATCTAGTTACACCACGTTAATGCACGACTCTACACTTCTTTGGCAACATCACAGGTTCTTGCAAAAATGGGGTGGTCAGTGGTGCCCACATCTGCCTTACAGCCCTGATTTGGTGCCCTCAGACTTCCACTTGTCTGGTTGAATGAAGCAATGCGTTTGGGGACATCGTTTTGATGATGTTGGTAAAGTAGAAGACACTATCATACAATGGACCAGGGAGTTCCAGAAAAAGTTTTTTCAAAGTGGATTTGATGAGTGGGTTCAAAGGTGGTGCAAATGTACTGACCCTGGTGGAGACTATTTTGAATAGTACCGTGTTGTAGACAAAGAGTTACTTTATACATGTATGTAGTTACATATGTCTCATGTTGTTAATAAAGGAGTTATGACTTGACAGGCATTACTTTCAGTACAACCCCTCTCGATTCAGAGGCACAAATCCTACTATTAGTCCTAATTAGAAGAGACCATTGTATCAATGAGTTTAAGTATATGTTGATTTACTGTTCAAAAACTGATTTGGTGTGTATACTGTAGTTGGAATTAACCAACAGGATTAAGGCTAGGTTGTGCAACCTTGTTAATTCTCCAGAACCTGCAAAGATACCAGTCTGTGGTATCATTCTCCACCTGTCTAGGATAGAGAAACATATTACCTTCACTTGATGAAATAAGGAAATGGAGCTGGTATCATCAGCAGACAACACCTTATTCCAAATTCCAAGATGATTTCACATAGTGGTTTAATAAAAATGTGGTCGAGAGGCAAAACAGCGCCCTCCAGAGCTCCATAGTAAAAACAGCATGGAGCAGAGCAATTGTTCCCCAGTGCCAAGCCAAGAGATAGGAATGGGACCACTGATGTGCAGCGCTCTCACCATCTGTCCTGGGTAGTTGAAGGGACAGCAACATCAACAGTCACTTTGAAGTTCAGGAAAATTAGTGGAGTTGCACCCTGTATGCCTTTCTCCTGAGATGTACCCATGCTGCAGTTTGATACCACTTCATCCAGTAGGGTTCTATCTTATGGAATCCTGGAGTTTATAGTTTTTCTGAGGTACTGAAACTTCTGTGTTCCACTTCTCTGACCTGCAACATGAGAGCTCTCAGGCAGAGAATTCTAAGTACCTCAGTAAATTACAAACTCAAGATTCCATAGGATGGTGCCTTGGCAGTTAGTGATATTAAAGTGTTATAATTGTGTAGTGTAATCATGCCCTCAAGAGAGGTCATCCAGTAGGGGAACAGTGGGGGTTGTGTGCCCTTCAGTGTTGTTGGGCTATGAATCTCATCAGCCTTAAAACGGTATAAACAGTAAAGAATGTTGAGGGTTGCAGTCCAACATTATCTGATTCTCAGCCCTGCAGTAGGATGACCAAGGTGGTTCCTGTGACAAATGCAGAAGAAAAGCTAAATTCAAATGGACTGAAATAATCAGAATATCTAGAATTGTATAGCCACCACCCACTTTGGTCAAGATGGCAAGAAGAGAAAACCTTAGAGCAGTTTTAGAGGTCTAGGAATGTTGACTTTAATGTGGGACACATGACAACAATCTCCTTTAAGCTGGCTGAGATCATCTCAAGTGATAATGCGACGATAATCTCCACCTAGATCCACCTGATCATTCTTATCTTGCTTTATGTTATGATTTGAGATGAGGCAACCAAGAGCTAAACATATAGTAGGTTACGTCCTAGCTTGCCCATTCCCCAGTGCCACTACAACAAAAATACATCTCTAAAGCCAGGTTTGATAGGCCAGTTATAGTGCCAAAACAGCATCTGGTAAGTTATAGGTAGAATCTGGATGAATCTACACTTTCTTAGCTTTATGGCCCTCCATCTTCATGATAATATGTTATTAGTCAGAGGTCATGTACAGGTTGTTGTTACCCTAGGTTGGAGGAAAAGGTGAGGGTTTTTTTGGTTGTATTGTTTTAGTTATTTTATAAGCCAATTGTAATTGTGGAGTAGAATTTTAACACAGATAAAATATGCAGGCATATAATCGTAAAATTCACTGTTTATATGTAAATAATGGTAGTAGGCATCTCAGCACATTCCAAGTAGATGTATCATTCTAGGCTTCGGTTGCCACTTAAAAGCTCTTGGTCATCAAAGGGAGGAGGCCGATTTCCTTAGGATTAAATTGTTTGCTTTATTTGGAACCTGGAGGGCAGGGCAGGGTTGGGCTATAGACAGACCTGCACTCCCGTCTGCTCGCCCCATGGTGCTGCAGCTGCTACTCTTTAGTTTAACACATGAAAATCAGAACTACATTCAGGCCCTAGAAGAGAATGCAAGGGAGCTGGATATGCACTTTAGTGCCAAGGAGTGGAAACGTCAGGCTTGTCTACTTTGCTTTTACTGGGGGTGAGGACTGGAACGCAACAAGAGCCTCGGGCAGGGGGAAGAATATTTTTGGAAAAGTTATTTTTGTACTACAACTCTCTGAAATCAAGCTGGTTGGAGGATTCTGATATAGTTACTAAAAACGATTTTTTTTCTGAGTTCTGGCTCCACCAGCCACTATCATATGCTGAAGAGTGGCCTGGGCAGACAAATATATATGAAGAATTAAGGACTGATGCAGTTTTCCTCAAACTGTTCTAGGAACTTGTGATCAGTATATGAATCAAGAGAGCCAGTGCTTTGAGTGTTAGACTGCAACTGTGGAGTTCAGTTCCATTCTTAGCCCCTTTCTGCACTAGAGTGTTATAGTGCTATGATTCCACTTTCAACATCTTATGGAATCCTGGGGTTTGCAGTTTCGGGAGAGGTCAGCCGGCCCCTTCCGAAACTGCAAACCCCAGCATTCCATAGGATGTTGAAAGTGGAATCATAGCACTGTAACACTGTAGTGTGGAAAGTGCTCTAGTCATGGAAACCCTCTGGGTGACCTTGGGCAGATCACATACTCTCAGCCCCAGAAAACCCTGTGATAGTGTCGCCGTAGGGTTGCCATAGGCCAGAAATGACTTGAAGGCATAAAACACCACCAGCACCACCAGCACCAACATGAAACAAGGTGTTGCATCCTTTTTCTTAACCCCCCCCCAAAAAAACCCCAAAACCAACTGGGCTGTTCCTCACCCATTTTATTTTTCAGCAGCCTATTTTTGAGGGAGGTGTTGGTGGTGAGCTTTTAAATTAATTCAGTGTTAGAAAACTCAGTTATCTATTTTAAGTCCCATGGAGACAACAGATTAAAATTTACTTTTTACCTGTCAGTGTTGTAGTACGCTCTAAGGCCATTTCCGCACCAGACTGTTATACTGCTATTATTCCACTTTCAACATCCTATGGAATCCCAGGGTTTGCAGTTTAGGGAGGGACTTTTGCTGGTCGGATTTCGTTGTTGGATTTTGCTGGTTGTTGTCCCCTCTGCATCCATCCATCCATTCCATTCTTTTGGGAGAATGTTTATAGCTAGGACTGTTCCATAGCTTTGTTAAAGCTGGGTGTGGTTTGCTGAGGGGTTTATGATTCAAACAGCAAATTTTCTTCCTCTTCAAGTGATACAGCTATAGTGTACTGATGTATTATAGCACTGTATCTCTTAAAAAAAAGTTTAAAAAGGAGAAAAGAAGGATCCTTTTTATTCCAATAGATCTCAGAATTGCAAAGACACCTGTTTGAGTTTGGGAATAACATACTGCAGTTGATGTTAGGAACTATCAGAAAATAGTCGGGGACAGCAGAATTTTTTAGGTCATTTCTGCGCTACATTGTTATACCGCTATTATCCACTTTCAACATCTCATGAAATTGTGGAGTTTGTAGTTTACTGAGGCCAAAGAGCTCCCTGGCTGAGAATTCTAAAGGCCCCTCCCTAAACTAAAAATACCAGGATTCCATAGGATGTTGAAAGTGAAATAATAGCACTATAACACACCAAGAGCCCAAGTAAGGAAGCTATGTGCTCACTGTGATAAATCACTCTCTCCACAAACTTGCCTATTATTTGAGGCAAAATGTCACAGACAGGGGAAATGAATCACCATTCCTCTGTGTGCAAGAGCAAATGCTACAGAGTGACTGAAAGACCATACATAATACTTGGTCTGAAATCAACAGTGCTCAGGTGGTCTTTCTCTACCTGAGGTGGAAGACTATTCTAAGAACATCTCTATATCTCATCTTGGACAAATTTCTCAGAAACTGTTAGAAATATGATTTCCAGGTGCATTGTGTGATCTGTAGAACACTATGATTATCTATATTTCTCTACTTGTGTATATTTATATTTATAGATATTGGCCTTAAGGTTCAGCCTCCCCAAATCATCTTTCCTTCAATCCTTCGTCACTGGCTCTGAATGTCAATTTATCTACAGTGATCTCATTCTCAGTGTGTTCAAACTCACCGTTATTTGCTTTACCATCTCAGTTCTGTGATGTACGTGCTGTTTTTTTTTCATAGAATCATAGAGTTGGAAGAGACCCCAGGGGCCATCGAGTCCAACCCCCTGCTATGCAGGAACACCCATCAAAGCACTCCCAACAGATGGCCATCCAGCCTCTGCTTAAAGACCTCCAAAGAAGGAGACTCCATCACACTCTGAGGCAGTATCTTCCACTGTTGAACAGCTCTAACCATCAAGAAGTTCTTCCTGAGGTTTAGGTGAAATATCTTTTCCTGTGGTTTGAATCCATTGCTCCTTGTCCTAGTCTCTGGAGCAGTGGAAAACGACCCTGTTCCCTCATTGATATGACATCCTTTCAAATATTTAAACATGGCTATCATGTTCCCTCTTAACTTTCTCTTCTGCAGACTAGACACACCCAGCTCCCTAAGCCGTTCCTCATAGGGCATGGCTTCCAACCCTTCACCATTTTGGTCACCCTCCTCTGGACATGTTCCAGCCTGTCAATATCCTTCTTTAAATGAAGTGCCCAGAACTGGACCCTGTATTCCAGATGAGGTCCAAACAAGTGGAATAGAGTGGTATTATTACTTTCCTCAATCTAGACACTATGCTTCTATTGATGCAACCAAGAATTACATTGGCTTTCTAAAGCATTCTTTGAGTATTAAAAAGAATGCATGTAGAAAAGATTTCCCTGTAAATAAATCCAAGCATTGGTTTGATCAAGACTGCATTGCTATAAAACAGATGTTGGTAGCTCAGTATAGAGTATACCGGGAACAGAATTTACAAGTAATACCTTCTGAATGGTTCCAACTAAAGAGAGAATATAAGCGGTTAATTAAGTACAAAAAAAAAACTTAGCTCAAAAGGAAGCTTGGAGAAACCTGACAAATGCTTGCAGACAAAAGAATTCAAGGTCCTTTTGGAGTCTGGTTAGAAGGGGATGGCCTAATTACTCAGTTAATAGTGAGTACTTTATTCCAGCACATACTTGGGAAACCTATTTCACTAATTTATATGATAACGGCCATACAAGCTGTTCACCTGCTGAAGATAACATAGATACTCTCCCTGAATGGTCACCTGTCTCTACTACTCAAATTAAAAGTCTTATTTCACAGCTTAAAGATGGGAAGTCACCAGGAAATGACAATATTCCAGCCGAAGTGTTTAAATCTAACATCGAGTGGTGGGCTCCTGTTTTGGCCACTTTGTTTACTACCATCAATCACACTACTTGTATTCCAGATGATTGGGGATTGGCGATAATTATTCCAGTCTATAAGAAAGGAGAAAGATCAAACCCTGGCAATTATAGACCTATTAGCTTACTTAATACTATTAGTAAGCTATACTCTGCACACCTGCTGACAAAGTTGCAACAATGGTTAGAAGAAGAAAAGATTATTCATGATGAGCAGGCCGGGTTCAGAAATGAAAGATGTACCATTGACCATGCTTTAGTTCTACAACACTTAATTGACAAATATACAACTGCAGCCACAGGAACCCTCTTTGCGGCTTTTATTGACTTCAAATTGGCCTTTGATTCAATATCCAGAGAAAAATTATGGGAGAAATTTAAATCTACTAACATTGATAGATGACTTTTGATCCTCATTCGTAAACTTCATGAAAATACTTGTCTACAAGTTAGATGTAGCAGAGAGGGAAACATGAGTAATTCTATTCCCTCTCCCAATGGTACGAAGCAAGACTGTGTCCTAGCTCCAACTCTCTTTAACTTTTATATTAATTCACTGGTGTCATCATTAGCAGAAGTGAATTCTCATCATCCTACCCTATCAAATAGACTTATTTCAATATTACTGTATGCAGATGATGCAGTTTTATTATCATTGTCAAAGGTTGGTTTGAAACGTATGTTGAAATCTCTAGGAAATTACTGTAGTAAGGAATTGCTGAAAATTAACTATGATAAGACCAAAATAGTAATATTCACAAAGAAGAGACTTAAGTATAAATGGCAAATTAACAACAATCAAATTGAGCAGGTGCCTACTTACAAGTATCTTGGCATAACCTTCCATTCTCGAGGAACTTGGCTCGCTCAACAGAAATCTGCAATTATGAAAGTGCAAAGATCCAGCAAGGCTTTACTTTCCCTTTTTTATAACGGGGGGGGGCAATACATCCCCTCAGCCATACAGGTGTTTATATCCAAGGTAGTGGCACAACTCTTTTATGGTTCAGAAGTATGCAGTGTTGTTAATACATACTCATATGAAGTAGTACAAACTAAATTTTTGAGAACAATTCTCGGTCTTCCCAGCTGCATACCAAATATTATCTTAAGATTGGAAAAAGGTGTAATGTCCATCAATGCTCGTATGTGGCAGCGTAAATTTAATCTTTGGCTAAAAATGTTGTTTATTCCGATGGGCCTCTCCCCATTAATTTTATCTGATTCCTGTCAATCCAAATGGAAGCAAACAGTAAATGCAAAACTGCTAACCTTAGGTTTTTCTGAAAAATCAATTTTGGCATTGGGTTATGATAGAGCTAAATTAGCAATTTCCCAACACATTAGAGACATTGACTTGCAGAATCATTTAAGTTATGCTGCCTTTTACACTGATCATATAGTTAATAGTATTCCATTTGCTCCTGCTAATTATTTGTTCAAACTAACTATGCCTAAACTTAGAAGAGCTAAATTTAACTGTCTTCCCTCAAAAGTGCTGGAAGGAAGATTCAAAAAGATCCCCTACTCAGAACGGATATGCCCATGTGGATTGGATGAGGTAGAGTCTGTATGTCATGTCCTGTTTTATTGTACATTTTCCGTGATCTCAGAAAAACTTTTATAATCCTTTTATTCAAAAGTTTCCTGGTAGACAAGATAAATTTTATACAGAGTTTCTCCTTTCAGATACCAATACACAGATTACAGTTAAAGTTGCAAGTTTTTGTGCAGCAGCTATGAGCTACTGTAAACGTATGGTTAATCATGTATTCTAACCAAACTGTTCAACATGTTAACCATGTGCTTTAGCTTAATTCTTCTAGCTCAACTGCTATTTATGCTTTGTAATCGTTCAATCTTTTGTAAATTTTACTAATCTTTATATTGTTTTTTAATTGTAACTGTGCCATACTGTGACTGTGTTAAAATGTATTCCAGTGCTTAAACTGTAAAGTCATTGTTGATTAATTGCTGGCTTTTTGCCGTAACAAACTTGTACTTGTGCATTGGCTTTCTTGGCTGCTGCATCACATTTATTTATTTATTTATTTATTTACTTACTTACTTACTTACTTACTTACTTACTTTTGCAGACTGCCTTGAATCCCAGATAGGGAAAATGTAGGAGACAACAAACAGTCTGTTTTCTTATCACTTAGTGAGTGAACCCAGAATTGATAACACTCAAATACCACTGGAGGAAGGTAGGTAGGTTATAGTAGACTTGTTTGGAGAAATGTAGGGCAGTGGGTAGGGGAAGAGAACCAACCTACTCAATCTCTCATTATAAATATATCCTGAAGGGGGAAATAAGTTTGGACAGGATGCTTTCTAGAAGGTTAAAAATCTCAGCCACTTTCTTTCTTTCTTTCCTGTTATATAGCTATGAACTGGCCCACTCTGTGGCTGGTTGTCCTCTAGTACTATCCAGCACAGCAGAGGAAGATTGGAGGGGTTGTGGACAGAAGAAGAAAGGTAAGATGTCCTTCATCTTTGCTCTACTTCTAAAACTCTTCTAACTTCAATAAACCTCAGCAGCATTACATGCTCCCCATGCATGCAGCAAATATATTAAAGATAGATTCATAGAAAATTGGAAAAAAAATGGGAGGGAGACTTTCCAAGACTTGCAGAACACTTGCAAGTAACACCTACTGGAAATGAACTTCCAGGTTCACAATAAATTTGTGTGTGTGTGTTGTTGTTTTTTTGGTGCCTTCAAGTTGTTTCTGACTTATGGTGACCCCATCACTAATGAATGCCTCACACCAAAGTTCTGTCTTTGCTACTGCTTTTTGCTTGGGAGGAGGAATCAAGAGGCGGAAACAGGATGGAGAACACTGCTACTTAAGCATTGCTACAAAAACATCATAGATTTTTCCTTTGCTTTCAGTGGACATCCCTCAAAGCTACTCTGGAAGAGGGGAAGGAGGGTCTATTAACCTGTAATCTATTAACCTGTCTGATCTGAAGGTATTTTTTTTCTAATATGTCAGAAATCAATACCATATTTGCATCCATTGCCTACAATTGTTTCTTTCTTTCCTGAAAACATACCAGGGAACAGCAGCCAATGGCTCGTGGACTGACACTGGTTAATGGACTACTACTTTGAGTAATATTGGATTAAAGGATCCAGAAAGACAGATTGAGAGAGTCTGTCAACTTTGGCTGAGAGCAGTTAAAATGTGGAAATTTAGGGTGTATCTTCCAGGTTCTGGGGAGTTGAGGGAGAAATGGAGAGAAAGAGAAGAAGAAATAGGCATGTTCACTATTAGAAGTAAGTATGGAATTTCATGTTTCATTTTTAACATCCCATTTTCCCTAAAACTGGGCAACAGTCTAATTCATCATTATGCTTATCTCTGTTCTTTCCTCCTATGACTTCAAAGTCTAAGCAGACTGGTTATTTCACAGTTTGGATTTCTAATCATAATTTCAGCTGTGTTCTTCCTTCCTCATCCCTTTCCATTTCTTCCTCCTTGCTTTCATCCTCTCCGTCTTTATTGTTTCTGGTTGCTCATCCCTCAGCACTTTCTCCAAGTCTTCTTTGTCCAGGCTTGATTCCCAGATCCTATCTCTATCCTCTTCAACACCTATTCTGAAACACTTGCTGATCCTCATTTGGAGATCACAGCCTTAATGACTCAAGATCCACACTGTCCTAGGTAATAATCTCATATTATCTTCTACATTAGGCATGGGAATGAGTTGGACTGTACATGTGGTTGGATTATAACCCCCAGCATTCCTCACCACTGACTGTGCTGGCTAGGGCTTGCAGTCCAACAATATCTGGATGGCTGCATGCTTCCCATCCTTGCTCTACATTATCGCCCTCTTTTCCTTGGACTGCACATTGACTTTTGGCCACCTAAGTGTTCTCTTCTTCAACTGCTGTTTTCAGAGGATATGTAGGCATGCCCTTCTGAACAAAGTCCTAACAGATGTATATATTTCATTTGTTTCTGTATAAATCTTGCCACAGATGATCTAAATTCCTAGGTCATCGAAGCTGTGGATGAGAAGAGAGTGGTCATCTGCCTACCTTTAGAGAGGAAAGTGTCTGTTTTGAAGGCCTTTTTGGTCCAAATCTTGTTTAAACAAATGTCAAAAGGGAGAGCAAGGACCTACCCACCATCATGTAAGTCACACTCTTCCCAGTTATGGCAAAATTAAATCATAAGGGCTGTGGCTTTCAGAGTGATAAAATAGGTACTTGTGCCCTGTCTAGCCATGATCTTGACTTGACTGACACTACAAACGTATGTGTCCATTTCAGATCCCTTAATGTATATGATTTCTTCAAAAGAATTGCAGTTTGATGAGTGTGCTGAGAACTCTCTACTAGCAACCCCTCACCCCACCTTTTCACAAATTGCCTTTGTGGAGAAGGGATAACCAATGAATCAGCAAGTCTAAAGATATTAATGTTGCTCTGGGTTTGCTTCTAAAGCTCAAGAAGTCATGAAAGGAGTTGCTTGCTTTTGAGTCTATCCTACAGCAGAGCAAGGGAACGTGAGGCCCTCTTGATGTTGTTGGATTCCAGTTCCCCTTCTTTCCTGCCAGCATGGCTGATAATGAGGGATGATGGAAGTAGTAGTTCATCAATATCTGGATGGATACATGTCCCCTACCCCTTCCCTAGAACAACCACTCAGATTTTGTAGCCAGACTTGAAAATGGGGTGATGTGGAGGAAGTGGAAGCAAGTATAGCATGTGTCAAACCCCCATGTTTCCTTATATCTTCTCATTCTAATCAGTATAGTCTTTTATGTAGCAATGAGGACCTCACCCCTGCTCTACAGAATCTCTGCCTATTCATTTCCCAAACAGATGGTTGGAATGGGATAGCATTTGTCTCGGATGGTAGAATAAATGTAGAATTTGAACATGAGTTCAGAAATTGTGGCAGACTATCAAAGGCAGTTCTTCTTTATGAGCAGAATAGGGACTGATTACCTCACGCAAACACACACACCTGAACAAGGGGATAGAGGTTACAAGGTCAACTTTCTAGCAAACAAGATCTAGTTGGCTCCATCTCTGGTTATCTGCCTTCTGTCTCACAAGCTCCTGTGGGCATCTGCCACCCTGGGGGAAACTGATCATTTGTTCTCATACCTGGGCATTTATAAGGGGTGTTGCTTAAAAGGTAATAAGATACCACGTATGGTTATTCCTTAGAAACACCTGTGTTTATGCTTACTATGAGATACTGTTAAACATTATCCCCCCTAAGCTTGTCTCCAAAGCCTATAAGAACATTCCTTTGCTGGCAAAATTAAGTTTCTCTTTCTTTCACAGGAGCATCATGAAAAGGGAACTCTGATGATGTGTTGCTAGTAGTGGCTCATGGTCCAAATCATGGGGTGAGGTGTCCTCTCACTCTGCCCAAAAGCTGCTTACATGGAGTACAGAAAGAGCACAATGGAAGGCAAAGTTTGGCTGTGTTGCCATTATTTTTGCTTTCTCATGTTCTAACAGGGGACTCCCTCTTTTCTTTGGCTTGAAATAAAACAAAGGCAACGTACAAAACATTAGGCTGTGAATCAAAGCCCACCAAAAAATGCAAATTTAAATGGAATAGCCTCATTGACTGCAAATAATAACACAGTGGATTTTTATTTCCTTTTCATGCAGTCTTTTAAACCCCACATCTGGCTCTGACATGTTTCAGATGTATTCATTATTCAGACTTGTAGCCCAGGTTCCCTCTAAAAGGCACAGCGTAATATTTGTATGCGAATTCTCTGGTGCTACAGAACAAGCAGTAGGGATCAGCACTGGAGGTTCAGAGCAAGAACAATACAGGGGCAGGATTCAGGAGCTTCGCCTTTCTGCTATCTTGAAGAGCTTTCAGCCTCCCAGCAGTCAGTTATGCTTGTGCTAGATCACATAGTATATACCATATTGCCCATAGACATACCTTTGACCTGAATTATAGTTGAGGAGACATTTCACTTTTATGAACCTAAAAGGTTTTCTTTTAGAGTCCGAGAATATAGCATTCTGTGCCCCTCAGATGATCCCATTCCCATGTTTCTGCATGAGCTTGACTGGAAGGAAGCTAGTCTGGAGCTCTGACTCATTCAGGTGAAGTGACAGATTGCCTCACTAAAGGGCAGATAATTCTGCAGATGCCTTGCCTTGGAAAGTATTGAATGATCCAATCACACTCACTACTGAGTCAGACAAAACCAAATCATACATCCCCAGTAGAAGATGACTAGGAAGAAACAAAGTGCAAGCAGTAAAGCATGCAGAGTTGCAGTGGATGTCCTCCTTGGTAACAGAGACTTTAGACTTCCAGGGGCCTTTAATTATTTAATTCAGTGCTTCTCAGGCTATATGATGTGAGAGACAGGGAGTAATTTTTTTTCTATTGGGCTGAGGACTGCTATTCTGTTTGTGCCTGTTGGCTATAATTGCTTTTTCTTTCCTGGAAACTCCTCAGGGACCAACAGCCAATGGCACAGTGGTCCAGGAACTGTTATCTTGAGCAGCACAGATTTCATTGTTTTGTTTCTCATGGTGCTTGCATGGTGCTTTGTGATGCTCATTAGGATGACCCAGTGCTGCATTTGGGAGTTAGGGATGTGAAATCTCCCATTCTGAATCCTGCTGCATTTCTCTGAATCCCACTGCAATTTTTTTTCCTATCCTTGTTTCCCGTTAGGTTGTATGTCACTGTGGTTTCTTTTGTATGTAAAGTTTAACACATTTTCTCTGATGTGCACATTTCTTTATTGTTGCTATTCATCGTTTATTTATTGTTATTATCTGTAATTTGTCATAAGCTTTGACTTATGGTGATGTATGAATGAGTGACCTGTTATTAACAGCCCTGCCAAGGTCTTACAAATTCAGGGCTGTGGCATTCTTGACTGAGTCAATCCACCTTTGCCATGGTCTTCTTCTTTTCTTATTTCCTTCCACTTTAATAAGTATTACTATCTTATCCAGTGGATCGTTTCTTCTCATTTTATTTCCAAAGTACAATAACCTCTGTATAGTTTGGCTTCTATAGAGAGTTCAGACTTTGTTTGCCTGTTTATGCATTTTAACCAATTTACACATTGTCTGCCATCGACTGAAGTCTGTTTATAAATACTTTTCAACTGTGCACATTAAAAAACAAAACAAGGGACTTTCAGGAGGAGAATGACGATATGTGTCTCATCTTCTTTATAAGCCCTGTGAAAAGGGATGCATTGCATGGTATTTCCCTGTCTCAGGCTTTAGGGGCAGGTGAAGATTGCGCCCTGGACAAAGGAGCCAAGGAGGATCACCAAAGAAGTATCCTGGGCCCTCCTGATAGCTAATTGCTACTTAAGTGGTGAGCAATCACAGGTGGAAGGGTGAGGAATCGGAGTTTACATCTTGCTCTGCCGTGTGAACTGTCTGCTTGTAATGAAGCAACAAGCATCATGAAATCCTCTTTCTAACTAGGATTTTAAAGCTAAGAAATCAAGTTTAACAGTAGCTTTCTGACTACATAGATGAGACCTCTAACTTCTGCCAAAGCGCTTCTCTGCATAACCAAGGATAATGAGTAAACTGACTTGGCCTGTTTGTTTAGAGGTTTCTTTGTTTTGTAAAAGTAGCCATAATATATAGAGCAAAAAGCAAGACTTGGGATTCTTTAAAAAATTATTACAATATAAGAAATGCAGAGACTGAAATAATGAGTAAGCTTTTATAAAATAGAATTCATGTGAGAACAGAACTTTGTTTACCTGAGGACTGAAATAACAGCAAGGACACTTCTGAAGAACTAAAATGAAAGTAACCCAGATTCCTACATATATTAGTGTATGCTATAAACAAAGTTTGCTCACAGAAACTTAAGTAAAGAGTTTCAGATAGTTCATAAATATTTAATATTTATGGAATATTATTTAATGTATATAAAAGATAAATATTTCAGATAATCTGGTGGCCAAAAGAAATTACTGCAATCAATTTCTTTTTACCTATGCCTTTATTAAACTGCAGATAATAATGTCTCTGAATTCTGGCACAAGATCCAAAGTAAAAGAACTTGAAAGAAGAGGATCTATGGATCTATCATCTAAGCTAACATACATGTCACAAAAATACATGGGGGAATTCCAGTCCAAAAAAATTGCAGATGATGCAGATGGGAAGAGATTTGTTGGCAGAATTTTAAAAGGAATTAAAATCAGATGTAAAAGAAGTGAAACTGTCTTTGACAAAGATGGTATCTGAGCTGAAATGAATGAAAAAAGTGAGAGTCTGGGACTAAAAATGGCGAAAGTGGAGAATAAGACAGAGAAATTGGACAAAGAATGTGATTGTGATTTGGATGCTTTTACCTTAATGGAATTTTGGGGAAGAGAGAACTGTTTATGTTTTTGAGCCATTCCAGAACAAACTGATGAAAACATCTGAAAAAGAATGGTGGGTGCCATAGCAGAGTAATCGGAGAAGCAGAAGATTACATGCAATATGAACTTGATCACATTATTTCATTTCTTCTCATGCAGCAATCAGGGAAATTTACCAAGAGATGTATCAAGTGCTGCAGCATTATTTTGAGAACAGAATGAAAGTGAATGATCTCAACATAGTGTTTTTTAAGGAGATACTAACCTACATTTTTTTTTGTAAGAGAAGAAAATATACCTTTTTGATAGATAAACTGAAACAAAATGAGATTCAATCCAGATGCGAAAGGTTAGAGGGGATCTGCTTTACTTTCAGACAAAGATGATTTACAGTGAACACTGTATAAAAGTCTAAAGAATTTGTATAGAAATTCAAGAAAAAATTGAAGCAACCTGGTGAGTGGGAAGAAGAAGATGACCAAGAAGACTCACAGATCAAGACTCAGCCAAAGACAAGGATAAGCATTGGATGGAGAAGAAGAAATAAAAATGTTGTCTTTTTTATACCTTTAGCCTAACATGGATCAGGAATGTATGACATGGAACATAACGAACCTAAACACAGCCCAGAAAAAGACTAAAATATTCCACTATTTGAAAAAAATTAAACAAGGTGTAATTTGTCTTCAAGAAACACGTGTTAAAAGAAGAGATATTAAGCATCTACATTATCCCAAATTAGATAAAGAATTCATTGTGGTGCTGTCTTAGGAAGAAAAATGGAGTCACTGTCTACATGAATTCCAATTTGTCACCAGAAATTGTATTTGAAGGCCAAGATGGTAGATATGTGGGGTTCAAATTTATAAATGTGGGACTAAAATTTTAGTTGTGAGGGTTTATGCCCCATTGGACAACAAGGCATTTTTTAAAAATGAAAGTTATTGGATAAGTTGTTGTGTTACTCATGTAAGAATAGAATGCTTCTTGGAGATTGGAATGGTATGATTTCTGTACAGATGGATAGGTCTTCTGAGAAAAGTATAAGAATTAGACAAAGAAACCTTCCAATTTTTTGATATAATGGTTAATCAGAGGGATGAATGCTTAGAGATTTAAGTACAGGAATGCTAAGGACTCTACCTTTTTTCTGAGAGACATGAATCCTTTTTGTGAATTGACTTTTTTTTACTTCAAAGACATCAAGTAATGGTATCATAAAAATGGACAATTTACCAAAGACTATTGCAGATCATAATTCTCTGACTTTAAAGCTGAGAGGGGGGAAAGAGCAGTGTGGAACTGGAAACTGAATGACACTTTACTTCAGGATGAAAATGTTCTAAGAATATTTAGAAAAAAATTGGCAGAATATTTAAAAGACAACTTGGAAAAAGGAATTTATATTAGATTAGCATGGAATGCTAGCAAAGCATTTATGAAGGGAGGTTTCATCCAATAAAGCATAGAATTTAAAAAGAAGGCAGGAAAAAAATCCAGCTACTTTTTGAGGAGATAAAGAGATATGAAGAACAGTTGAAGTCCCCCACAAAAATGGTGGTGCTCAACCAGACCAAGGCATTACAGAGATAGCTATGAATGATGACTGTGAGAATGAGAAGAAATTATGTTACATTAAGAACTTCAAGTTTGCCAACAAAGGTGGTTGGCCTATGAACTGAGAAAAGAAAGAGAGAAAAAACCCTAATTTGAAAGATACGAAAAGGGGGAAAGACAGTAAGTGACAAGGAAAATATTCAGAAGACATTTCACCATTATTATACATCATTATATAAAAAACAAGTTTCAACATTAAAGACAGATGAATACCTAGGAAAATAAAATCTACCAGAGATTTCAGACTTGCAATATCATTTAGTAAATGCACCTGTCACAGTGAGTGAGATTGTCGAGGCCATTAAGAAGATCAAGAGAGGCAAAGCATTAGGTCCAAGTGGTTTATTGGCATATTACTATAAGTGTTTTGAGAAACAGCTATTTTTACCTTTACAGAAATTATTGAACTCAATTCCATGGAGAGAGAAGATACCAGAGATTTTTCAATATTTTATATGTAAATTTATATTTATATGTAAAGACCAATCTGGAATTCTCCCAAAAGACAGTTATGTGATAGTACTAGTCTGGAACATTTTGGAATATTTAGATAATTGTAATGAGAAATGAGAAGTGCTTACATTTCAGATGATGAAAAATTCTTTGATAATCTGAATTGGGACTTTTTGTCTGGAGTCTTAGACAAGATGAACTTTGATGATAATTTTATCAGATGGATTAAGGCAATCTATGATGCACACAAAGAGAGGATATTGATCAATGGTGAGTTGAGCAAACTATGCACCATTCAAAAAGTGCCTTTCTCATTCATTGCTCCCTGCCTTTTCTGTCATTGTGTCTCTTTGCCATGTCCTCTCCACTTCCTTGGGATGATCTGGATGGCATCATTGCCCTCCTACCTCCTTCATATTGATCAGAGCAGTTGGTTGCAGCCGTAGCCCACCTTGAGGTTTTGGTGATTTCTGAGGCAGGGGTCTAAGGGATTCCACTGAGTTTCTGGCTGCAGGTGATGGCCATTTGGGTTGGAGCGGCTGTTTTTCGGCCTAGGTGACCCACTGGAATAGGTGGCCTCTTCCAGGTTGAGGAGCCTTGGGTCTTCTTCTGGATGTGGGTGGTGGCCATTTTGTGTTGCTTGGGAAAGGCATGACCTTTTTAGCACCTAAAGGCTTTTTAGCACCTAAAAGCTTTGCTTATTGGGGGGTCTTTTGTCTACTCCTTGGGGCTGTGGGGTTATTATAGATACTAATCTGATCTTTCCCCTCAAGTCCTTTTGGCTGCAAGTAGATTTCTGCAATAAATGGGACCTCATGCATTTTTTTCCAGCCCACCATGTATCCCATTCCCCCCTTGCAATTCTAGTGGCCATTTTATGATAAGAGTACAGTTGGAGCATCTTCTGAGTGCAGACATCCTCCTCCACTTTTGTCTGGCTGTTCAAGTTTTGTTTTGTTTTGCTTTTATTGTTGCATGTGTTTGTGTGACTGCTATTACAGATCTTTGCAATCTATATTTCTGCAGCGTTTTAGGAATTGATATTGCAGATGTCCCCCCCCCACAAAAAAACAAAACAGTTATGTTGAGCTTAGTTGTGGTTGTTGCTACTTATCTTTGTTGATCACTTGGCAGAGTTGTATTGGCAATTGGCATTACAGTTCCTCAATGTATCAGAGTTAGCTTTGGGTTCGCTACGGCCTCTAGGAAAGGTTCTGGTGCTTCCAAGGCGAAGGGCTGGCTAAAAAGCAATGTGCTAAGCTCTGTCTACCTGTAACCCCCTTTCTTCTTCTGATGAGAGTGAATTTGCTGAAAGTACTGCTTTTCTGTCAAAGTTGGAGGGGTTAGAAAAGAAGAAGGTGGCTAAGAGGGGTACAGGCAAGGCTCATAGAGCCAGTTTTAATGCTGTGGTTCTTTCCCATCTTGATGCCCTGTAGAAGAGTTTGCAAGGGGATGAAGGAGGATTATTGCCGGACGAGAGTGAGCAGGGTGCATCAACAGCTGCATCTATGATTCCTTGCATCAATCAATGGGGAAATTAGCAGATCACTGCTTAGCAAAATGGAGGGCAGGGCAACACAGTGAGATCTTTTATCCTATGTCTACAGGGTCAGACTGCACAAGAGACAGAAGTCAAATGTCCTTTTAAAAGTATTTTTTTCGACAGAATTGGTAAAATTTCCTCACACTCACACAAAGCAGTCACGCACAAGCACACGAGGACTACTGAATTAGAAAGTCTTAAAAGTGGGAAAGCTAAGGGAAGAAAGCAATTATACTGCACCTGATCTTGAAGACTGCAATTTGGGAAAACACAGGAATAGATCAGCAGACAAAGAAAAAGAAAAGACAAAGAAAAAGCTTTCAAACTAGAAGATGCTAGTCAAAGGTGGAAATTCTCCCAGAGAGAATGACAGAGAGTGAGAGAGAGAGAGAACGAGCTAGCCAGCGAGAGCCTCAAAACAAGAGCCAATTATAGTGCAAAATACACGGGGGGGGGGGAGACCCTTTTTCCTGGGAAAGGACAGAAACTGGGTTATGCAGATGGACCTCAGCTTTGTAGTTCCCGTGATTATGATTGCTAACTTCTTCCAGGAAATACTTAATCTCTCAAGGAGTCAAAGTTGCAGCCGGCCCATTTGAAATGTACATATGTGCCTTTTTGAGGTTTTCCTCTGGATACGTGGCTGAGTGACTGAGGGGCTATTTGGTCAGACCTAAGCCATGGTAGGAGGTTTCAGGCTTTAGACTTGGATATCTTCGTTTCCATCTGGTGAACCTCTGGCTCAGTAAATATAAATAATTCTCTTCCCCAAGGTAAGGTCTGTCAGCAGGCAATAAATAACTGCTGTTAGCAGATCGCAAATATTTTTATCACGGATGAAACCATGGGTT
The DNA here is from genome assembly GCA_948472985.1 of Iguana delicatissima. Classification (NCBI taxonomy): domain Eukaryota; kingdom Metazoa; phylum Chordata; class Lepidosauria; order Squamata; family Iguanidae; genus Iguana; species Iguana delicatissima. The sequence continues at coordinate 208,490 of CAOKZL010001756.1, read as the reverse complement.
ACACCAATGCTGCACCATCAGGATCATTTCCAGGAGCAACGATAACAGGTTGTCCCTGGGGGGGTTGGCATACACTGGCTGTTGCTGGTGGGGTCAGCAAGATGCAGGCCAATGCTACACAGTTTACTATTACATCAGAACATCCTAAGGAGGTTACAACCCAACTTGGGATTTTTCTTTTAGTAAGAAAAAGAGTACAATATGCTGGACATAGATTTTGATAATTAGTAAATTCCAAAAATGAAGATTTGAAGCATCTGAATTATATCTGTATGTAGAGAAGTTATTTTATACAATCATATATAATCTGCATTAGGGAAAGCTGGAAGTCAAATATGTGTTTCTTTTTTTTAATTGGTCATTATTATCTCTACTTATTTCTTTTCTTTTTGCTTTTCTCGCTTATTTGTTGTTTCTTTTTCTGCTTTGTTTGTATATATTTTGAAAATGCTTAATAAAACCTAAAAACAAAACAAAACAAAAAAGGCAGGTTTACCCCTTCTACCTCCCCAGAGATAACTGCTGTAGTTAATATCAACCATCACAGCTGTCCACAACTGGGTAAGACAAGTGTGAAATGCCTTTAGGAGCACTGCCAAGTTAGAGGGGAGTTCTTTGGAAATATGACTATAGCAACCACACCCTTGCTTCTACATTTAGAAGTTAATCTCTCATGACTATTTTCTCTCACTGGAAAAAGTGTCAGATACTTTACATTTTTCTCCTTATAGGAGGAAATGCTGTGACCTTTCAGCAACATCAGCTTGGTCTAGCTGGAGGAAAATTGAGGGCCAAAAGGAGGTGATGATAGTCTTGTTTTTCTGTTGTTGTTTTTTTTAAAAAAACACTTGCAGGAGCTCCCATTTTCCAAAAAATAATAAGATAAGACTGAGCAGGGAAATTGCATAGAAGTCTATTTCTCCTCACTCGAGCATTTCTTTCATCTTTTGACTTGCTAAGTGGTCCATCAATAGTGGGCCACAGATCAGTGCCTGGAGGGCAAACAACCAAGTGCTCTGCTAAATTGGGACTGTTACATGTAAGTACATCCCACCAATTGAAATAAGTGACTTTTTCTGGGCTTAACTTTGCACAGTTTGATGGATGCTTATTTAAGATTGTGTGCCTAAACTGCTTGTGACAATGGCCATTTCCACACTAGACTGTTATAGCGCTATTATCCCACTTTCAACATCCTATGGAATCCTGGGATTCCATAGAAAGTTGAAAGTGGAATAATAATGCTATAACAGCCTAGTACAGAAATGATCAGTGTCACTCATCTAAGCAGCACATTCTAAGGACTCTTTGGAATTAGACTTCAACCATCAGACAAACTGGACAAAACTTGGAAAATTACTTTTAAGAAGAATGGATACAGTGTTGTGTTGACACAATCCGTAACTGAGGAGTGATAGGATGATGCTCATCAAGAGTGAACCATCCTTAGAATATCTCATCAGTACAATCTTTTCAGCAACACAACTTTGTGAATTGATAATACAGGCCTTCCTCCACTTTCAAAGATCTGACCTTTATGAATTTGATTTTTTGCGAAGGCACATGTACCTTCCCCTCATTCACCCCCTCCCATTCCCTTGCATTTTGCCAGGCTCAGATAAGAAAGGCAAGTGCCTGGGCAAAAGGCAAGGGAATGAGGAAAGCACATCTGAGCCTTCCTTCTCTCCTCCAGAATGCCTCCCCATTTCCCGAGCACCGAGGACTTGTGCAGAGGCAAAAAGGAAGAGAGTGGGGGAAAGCTCGCTCAAGCCTTTCTTCTGTCCTCTGGAGCTCCCCCTTCCATTCCCTTGCTCTGGACCAGGTGCTGAGAATGAGCTTTCTTTCTCCCCTCCAGAGCTCCTCCCTCCCATTACCTTGCATCTGGCCTCAGTGCGCAAAAGGCAAGGGAATGGGAGGGGGATCATGGGGGGGGTATTCTTGGTTTTTCCACCTTTGCAAAAGTTCTGCACCCTGAACCCTTGCAAAAGTGGAGGGGGCCACTGTAAAGTCATTATGGAGTGTGGTATATCATACTCCCCTAACTCTGCACTGTTTGGATATCTGAAAAGCCTAGTTTTTGATAAGGTTTTGGAACTGGTTGCAACCATGTTCAGTTAAATCAGACAAATTATAACCGGGGATGGGTTCAGTATTTAATTTCATTCCGTGTTTCACTGTCCTCAATTTAGGTCTCTTTCTCACTACACTGTCATGGGTGCCTGCTATAGAATCCTGGGATTTGTAGTTTGATTAGGCATTAGAGCATATGGCACATAATTCTAAATATGTCACTAAACAACAAATCCTGGGATTCCATAGAATTAAGACATGGCAATTAAAGTAGTATCAAGGTTCTATAAATGTGTGGTGTGGAAGAGATATTGGTCCACATTCCTGAACCACAAGCCTAATGGAAAGTCATTTTTAAAACAACATATTGAAGTTTATAAATTTGTTTTAAACATGTTGCCAAACAGTGCCGGTATCACTGGGTTTTATTATAGTTTTCTTTAGGAACAATTGGTAATTGCACTGATTACCAATTTTTGATGTAGCCAGAACCAATCTTCTAGGGAGATATGTTCCCTGATATCTATTTCCCATGAATACTGAAGATAAAATGTAATAAAATACATTTAAAAACAACTTATTCAATTTAATTAACGTTCAAAGTGGTGATTAAATTATGTTTGTATGAGCTCCCTTGAGTTCTTATATTTATTCAGCAAAGATAAATATTTGTTGCTGATTTGAAAACATTCAAGAACCCAGGTAAATTATGTCAGTTCTGGACTCAGTCTGTGTTTCAGGCCATATCATACTAGCTGGATGGGGAAAAAATGACATGTAAAGGCACATCCGTTTTTTTCATTCTCTGTTGAAGCCACAGTTACCATCAGTTTTGCAGTGTTGTCAAACTGGGTAGTCTGTGCAGAATTGTGAAAACTAGACTCTCTTCATCAGATTTTTGTTCCAAAAAAGATCAAACTGGACATTGAAAAGAAAACATGTTTTAGAGCTATTTTTTACACAACTTGGAAAAAGGTTAAAAACTCTTAAATTTTTTTTTTTTTTTAAAGAAAGCCCTAGGCTTCTACACACATTACAGGCAAAGACTGAGTCACCTCACTTACTTTTCAGTCCCTTCCTCTCTTCACCCAGGGCAAGTGTCCTGGTCACCCATCCCTAGGGCATAGTCTAACTTAGCCTGTTGCCTCGCTGTGTGGTGGTGAACATCAGTTTTTGCCATGCTCAAGTAAGAGGCAACCACTAGTCTTGTTGGCTTCTGTATGTAGACTCAGAGGAAGTTGAGCATTTTCCCCTTAAATTATGTATGTTGAAATAAAATAGATGCTTTATAAAATTATTATTAAAAGTTAGTTCAATAAGAGAAAAGCAATAAAATATATGCATATGCACATGCATTATCTTGGTATTTATTGTTATTGTTATTATCTTGGTATTTATTTATTGACAAAAGCTTAATGCCAGTTATAATAATTAATCCTGCTTGCTGCTACATTTAGAAAAGATGTCAAGCACATTAAAAAAACCCTCTTAATATTTTTATATCGTTCTTAATGTTTTGCTGTTGCTTTTAATGATGGTTTTAGTATTGATTTTTATGTATGTGTGTATGTATTTTGATGTGTTGGATACTACCTTGGTAGTTTTTGTGGAAAGGATGCACAGAAATATCTTTTTAAAGAAGATTTGTGCAAAAAACACATGCAAAAACCTTCTCAGGCAGTAAAATGTTCTGGGCCAGATTGAGGCCAGAATCCATGTGGTGTACCATTGGAATAAGGAATTGGTGTTTGGTGTCTCCCCCATGAGAAGAGCCCTGAATCTAATCTGGGTTTTACTCTGAACCTTAAGGAACTATTCAAGATGCTGAATTGGGGAGGAAAAGCTCAGGACTATAACTGCTTTTTTAAAAAAGTCCTGGATCTCCAAAGACAGTACACTGAAAAACTGACCAATCAAGCTGACCTGTCCATCCTATTTTGGGATTGGGTTCAGCACTTTGGATAGCTCCTTCAAAGTCTAAATCAAACCAGAGCAAATTCACCATCACTGACATGGAATCCATACTCTCCAACATTTCATAGATGAAAACCGGGATATATGTGGCCAAGCAACAACAAAATGTGGTTAAGATGGCAAAACCTCTCAATGTGGTAGATGATGCCTCGGAGATCGAGGAGCAACTGATTGTGCCAAGAACTGAACCAGTGGGTGAGCAAATCAACTTGCAAACATCCCCCGCACTGGAAGGTCAAGCCAAAACAGAGTTGCCCAGGCCAGCTCATGATGGAGAGGGAACCAACAGTGATTCAGAGGAGTTACAGCCACCTGTACCCATCAGCCCCCAGTCATGAAGAAGGCTGAAACAGATGGCTCAGAGGCAGGCTGCATGGACTAGGCTGAAGAAACAATAACAAGCAGCACCTGTTCAGAGTGGCCATCTAAGTTTGCCGGCGTGGCTGCTGTTTGCTTGCAGCAAATTACTAGCAAGCCCTCACGACCTTCATGTCTCCTGCTCCCTGAAACTCTCTGGACAGATCTCTGCCTCCTGAACCTTAGGACTGGACCTTGACCTGGCTCAGCTTGCGTTTTTCCTTGTGTTTGGTGTACTCGGACTCTCCCTGCAAGAGTTCCTGACCTCCCTCCTCCCTTTGCTGGCGGAGGCTCAGCAGGGAGAGAATCCTGACAATCAACAAGGAAGAACAGACAAATTAGGAGAAGCTGTAGCGCTTTGCTTTTGCCTGAGCTTATTTGGAACGGCAAGATTCTGCCTGCTCTTTTCTTGTCCCTCCTGCTGCAATTTGAACTCAGTTTGCAGCGATTGAAGGAAGATAAGGACAAAAAATGAAGCTGAGAGGTGGGGAGAGAAACTAGAACATTTTAAAAGCGTCTGAAAAAGTGGGATGACGGAGGATTAATGGGGACTACCTCTTCCAAATCAGGGTAGTTGGAAAATAAGGGAAGCTACCAACAGGCAATGGAATCCAGCCTTGGCTTTCCCTCTTCCCTCCTGCAGCTGTCTGTGGTGCCAATGTGAGTGAGAACTGCTCCCCCTGTCAGAAGCAGCACAATCCAGTGGCGGTATGACCTTGAGTCCTTATCCTGGGCACTATAGAGAGAGACTGTTGTCATTTCTTCTTGGAGAGAAGCCCTGTGAATGCCATGGATGTTGGAGGCAGAAGACTGTATGTCTGAAGTGTTTGGAGGTAGGAGAACTGGAGCCTCACAAGGAAGGAGTCAAGTCAGGCTTGGCTTCAAAATAAAGCTAGTACTTATAGTGGTATTTCAGCAATCTCCAGTTGTGTCCAGTCTTTGAAATTCACTTTTGGAGTTCACTTTAAGGTCTTCAAATGCATGTACACTTTGGGACAAGACAGAGTTGAGTCTCCATGCAAGAAAATAAGTGGGTACAAATTTGCCATTAAGAAAAATAACATGGGAAACAAATGTAGAGGGACATTTTAATCTACCTGACCATTCAAATTCCAGGAATCTTATTTTGCTCTCATTCAGAAGGATGATTCAGCAATATTTAAACTAAATTAGACCATCATAAATTACTTTTTCAGGTGAAGGTGGGCTTGTGGCTTCTGAACTGGCACAGAGTACAAAACAGTTTGCTGTGCAGTAACTCAGTATCTGGGCAACGGACAGAATTCAAAGAGTGGCAATCTTCTTTTCATTTCAGACTCATTCTGAATGAAAGCCCATTTGGTGGCAATTCCTAACAAATGTTAAGGGCAAGGAAAAATTCAGTTTTGCCACAGGGATTTTCTAAACCTTGTTTCTCTGCTTGAAACACAAGACATCTAAAACAAATAAATTATTAATCAAATCTCATGATTAAATTTATCAGTCATTACTGCAATCCTGGACATAGGTACCTGGGAGTCAGAACCATCAAACTGAGTGGTACTTATTTCCATTCCATAGTTTCAGCTTGTTATGTAGATACATCCTGGTTCTCCTTTCACATTACATCTTATCCTTGAAAACACCTCCCCTCTCCCACCTGGTTTCCATCAAGGAAGAATCATTGTTGCAGCCACTCTAGATCCCAATATATTTATTGATTTTTTAAAAACAAAATCTGCTGGTTTGTAAACTGGGTTAGGGCTATCCTATATTGGCTGTGTGACCCAGTGTGGTGTAGACTTGGGCATTGGAGACCAGGGCTTGATTCCTCACTTGGCCAAGGAAACCCACTGGGAGACCTTGGGCACATCTCAGCCCCAGAAAACCTCATGATAGGTTCACCTTAGGGTCTCCAAATATCAAATGACTTGAAGGTACACAACAACAACAACAACAACAACAACAACAACAGCGACAGCATGTTGGCTCAGGAGTAAGGACCAGCTGAAGAAGCTCATGTTAACCGACCAAGAAAAGAGAAGGAAAGCCCACCCGCTTTATTTATTTATTGTTTGTATGCCGGCTTTCTCCTGGAATGAGACCCAAGGTAGCTTCCAACAATAAATTAAAATATTAAAACAGTGGGGAAAAAATTAAAACATTAAAAACATATGCAATCAGAAAAAAACCCTAAAAATATTCAGTTAAAACAAGTTAATAAACACTTGTCAGCCCTTTTAAGCAGTCTGGGATTGCTTCATTTCTGCTTCTTTCTGTCTAAATTGCATATAAGAAGGAGTAACTGTGTTAACTGTGTAGCGGAGTGGAAATGAGGAATCTGTGGTGAGTGGCATTTTGAATACTATCTTTTCAAGGCATAAGTAAAAAAAATTTTTTTAAAAGGTCTTTTTAGACTTGTGTCTACTTCTTCAATGCATTGGTGAGCAATCAGGCAGTATGGATATACAGTCAGCATCGTGGCCATTCAGTTACAGATCTTCATCATTCAGCTCATGCACCCAAGTAGTTGACTTCAAAAGAATCTCAAAATGGCACAACTCCAGTTAGACTGAAAAGAACAACCAAAAGGAAAAAAAAGGTTGTTATCATTGTTTGTTGATAGTGAAATTTGTTATTGGAAACTCAATAAAACGTATATAGAAAGTAGGCTCTGGCCTACAAATTTTATACCATAGTAAGAAGAGTCATTAATTGTTCCACAGACTCTTTGTTGTTGTTCTTATGGTGTTGTTGTTCTCATGCGAACTATTCCACTCAAAAATGACAGAAGAGCTATTGTCCTTGTAAAATGTCTTGGAGGTTTTCTTTACAGATTTAGTCATTTGTTGAGTAGAGAACAACAGTGGTGTAGTAGTCTGAGTGTTGGACCAGTATTCTGGGAGACCAGCGTTCAAATTCCTGCTGAACTATGGAAACTCACTGGGTGACTTTGGGCAAGTCATACATACACTCTAAGCCTATTTCTGCACTACACTGTTATAGTGCTATTATTCCACTTTCAGCATCCTATTGAATCCTGGGGTTTGCAGTTTAGGGAGGGGATGTTGAATTCCATACGATGTTGAAAGTGGAATAATAGCACTTTAATAGCACTATAACAGTGTAGTGCGGAAATGGTCCAAACCAGGAGTCAGCTGGCTCCTGAAGCAGACGGTGAGCAAGGCAGGAGGCAATCCTTACCCTTATATTCAACCAAAAGATTACCAATGAGAATTCCCCCCTGTTCTGTATATCTTCCCAGTTGGAGAGGGTGGGGCTCAGTAGCAGGACTGCATCCAGATTCTCTGTAGAACAAATCTGTTCTTTGCAAGGACAATATTAAACCTTTAGAGGAGAGTTTCCTCTCCCTTATTCTTGATAAAACAGTGGTATCTGTGGCAGCTTAGTGTATACTTATTGTCTTTTCTCTCCCTGAAGTGCGCCTTTGGACTGTTTATACTACTTACCAACATTTAACATCTATACAGTTCTTTTCTTTGGAGGAAGCAGTGCACAGCCCTCTCTTGTATTTGTTCCCTAAGTGACTGTAATGACTGCTACTGGTCTTTGAGTGATGGCTCCTGCTCTAGCAACAGTTGCAATACCTTTTATGGGAATGGGATATCTGGCTGTGTTCCTGCAACAGCCATTTCTCCCACCTCCCTCCCCTACTAGCACTGCAGCCTTGTTTGCATCACTTGAATCCTACAGACATCGATGTTGCTTGACTAGGATGAGAATGGCAAAGATCAAGAGCCGAACAAAACATGATGCAACAGCCCTCTACCCATCTGCCCTGACTGCACACAGAGGAGGGTTGGGGTAATGTACTCTTTACATTAAAAAGAGTGTTGAGTGTGAACCAGGCAGAGAAATGGACAACATATTCTTGGCTATCCTAGGGAAATTAAATCCTTGAGGAGAAAAGCCCCCAGATTCACCCCAACAGCAGATGTACTGAAGGATATCTCCCTAGTAGAATTCAGTACTGGAAAAATGTTGCCTGTTCCAACATGTGACAGTGTTCCAGAATCAATCTGCAAATTGAGTTTGATACTTGTGAAAGAGGACAGAAGATGCTTCAGGGCATCATCTTGGCTCACAGCTAGGGTGGCCAGGTGCAAAACAAGGCAGGGCTCCAGTACCTTCAATGGTTGCCTAGAAGGAATTTCAGCAGGCACTGCTCATGTTAAATTTCCTCTATACAACTGTTAAAGGTACAAGAGCCCTGTGTTGTATTTCACTGGGCAGACCTACTCTCAACCCAGCCTTCCCACCTTGCCCTTCCTCCTAAGAAAATCCCATCCCACTTGTGGTTGGAAAGGAAGAGAGGAGGTGATACTTCAGCTGGGTATATGGAAATGATATACTAAACATAATGTAAATAATAATCCATTAATAATGCTAATGATCAGATAACTATAGTGTCACACTAATGGTAAGTAAACAAAACACAAAAACTAACTGATGTGGGGTGGAGGTATCTTGTACATTGTTCTCTGCCTTGTGGCCTTATGCCCTTCTCCATGTTGACAACCTGTCTGACCAGTTGTCTAGATCTGGACAGTGAACTTGCCACATTGAGTTTGTCCACACTGGCCCACTGCTCCAGCCCACTAATTTGTGCCCCTGCTCTTCTTCCCTGCATTCATTTATGCCACAGGAAGAGACCAGCCTTGCTTGGCACTCTCCTCTCCATCTACTTCCCAAAATCACTGTTGCTATCTCATTATACATATCTCTAATGGGATACAAATAAATCATAGTATTCAAAGAGACAGCCAGGTTAGTTTGTTTTAGGATAAAAGGGAATCTTGTAGGACCTTTGAGGCTAAGTGGGAAGAAGAAATTTCCTGCATAACCATTGGTGAATCCTTCTGTTCACAACACAGTTGCATCTAATGAAGGAGGCAGAGTCCATGAAAGCTACAGGTAGGAATTTCTTCCTCCTCGTTAGTTTCAAATGTGCTATTGGATTCCTGCTGCTATCTGCCTTCACACTGAAGGCTTATGGGAAACCTATCCTAGGTTTCTTGGCAAGATTTCTTTAGAAGAAGTTTGCTATTGCCTTCCTCTTAGGCTGAGTGGGATTAACCTAAGGTCACAACAGTGGATTTGCATGGTTGAGGGGGGAATTTGAACCCTGATCTCCCAGAATCCTAGTCTAATGCTCAAACAAGTACGCCATGTTACTGGATTCCATTATATTTTCAGATATCAATAAATCAGACGTAAATGCTAATTTCCTCTTATCATGACTTGTTCCCCCTTCAAAGATCCCTTGCAAAGACCCCCTTTCTACTTCCCTCTCCATCTGTCTCTCCTGTCCTGTTGAAGCTTGCATCAGAATGTTCCTGGATCTTGTTTAATGAGAACTGTCAGGAGGTGTAGAGGTCCTGCTTCCTAGAATTAGATGACTAACAGGAGAGACTGGACAGGTTAGCATGAGGATGTGTTTAGAAATAACCACCTGGAGATAAGAAGCAAGAGCGCAACAACAGATTTGCATATATGTTGACAGCAGCAGTAATAAATTTCAGTTTATTGCACTCTGTGCTAATACACCAACTGAATACTTACACAGCATTGAGGATCATTTGGATAGGCCCCACCTCCAAAACCATATGAGCGACTAGCTGTTGGAGGTAGCTAGGCACCCAGTGGAAACTACTGAGAAAGCCAGGTTAAATGCCTTGAAGGCTTTATGGAAATAGCGTGTGCATTTTAATGGCCGTCTGCTCCATGACTCCATTAATGAGTTCCAGGGAATCACATAATCACTGAAGTTCAGATCCGAAAACACAGCTGCCAGCCCACTTATTCACTCATGTAGTATGTGTGGGAGTATAGGTGTGGGTGTGAAATAAGAGTATTTGCCCCAAGGAAGAAAGCCAACATGGTATAGTGGTTTGAGCACTGGACTACAATCCTGGAGACCAGGGTATGATTCCCTGCTTGGGCATGGAAACCCAATGGGTGACCTTGGAGGCATCACACACTCTAGAAAACCCCATGATAGGCTTGCCTTAGGGTCACCAAAAGTCAGAATGACTTGAAGACACACAACAACAACAACAACAATTCTGTTCCTTCCATAAAGTTTCCCCAAGTTTCTCGCATTGCAGAGTGAGATAGTAAAACCTGTTCAAACCTAGAACTGTTAACATTTCTGTGCTACATTCCCTTGGCATCTTTCCCTATTCGTTTTCTTTGGGGCCCTAAACTATATTTCTAGTAAAACTAACATTTTAAGTTACTACAGTGCTAGAAATTTGGGGACCAGAGGAAAATATCATGGAGGGCTGAATTCTTATTTCAGGGGGAATGTTTTTGTTTTGCCCTTTCCTCCATAACTACATCGTGACTACGTGCATATCCACAGGTGAAAATGGGAGCGGGGGCTGTGGGGCTCAACCTCCTGATTCTCCTGGAACAGGCTCAGTTCCTCACCTCTGAGTTGCCATTTCCAGACATATGGGCAGCTTCACATGGTGGTCTCAGTCACAACAGCAGCTCCAGTACAGTACTATCCTATCCTTCTGTTGCATCCCACCACAATTTCCATGTTTTTTTTGAGTTCTGCCTGCCCAGTATTTGTATTTATTGTACTAGTAATTTATACCCTGACTTAAGCAACTTGTGTTTCTCAATAATGTGGCTTACCTAAATATCATGTCTCACCAGACAGCTGAGAAGGTCAGAGGAGCTAATAGGCATATGGTAACATCTGCAGAAATCCTCTCTTGTACACAGCCATTAAAGGGACAGGAGTCTGGTCCCTTGATTCACCCGGCTACTCTACCTGAAGGTGTCTTGAACTCAAACAACTTCCAGTCTTGGAATTATTTAGGACTGTCTTCATCCATGCCTAACTTTGTGGTGACATAGTGGTTGTGTCCCTGTGCTGTAGAAAGTTTGAATATGGCATAACATCCCAGGACTTAGAATGGTTTGCGTGCAAAACAGTTTCAGTTGACCTAGTGTCTTGATGAGTTAGGTTTGCACTGTTAATCCTGAGTCCATGCTCCATCTACTTTTTTTTTTTTTTGAACTACAGACTGCAAGGTCTCAGTTGTTACAAGTCTTCAGGTCAACTCCACATTTATTGTTGTTGGGGCCTTTAACTCAATTCCAACTTATGGGCATTCTGTCATGGGGTTTTCTTGGCAAGATTCATTAAGAGGAGCTTCCTTCAAGATTAAGTCCATTTCCAACTACACTGTTATAGTGCTATTATTCCACTTTCAACATCCTGTGGAATTCTGGGATTTGTAGTTTACTGAGGCCAAAGAGCTCTCTGGCTGAGAATTCTAGAGGCTTCTCCCTAAACTGCAAACCCCAGGATTCCACAGGATGTTGAAAGTGGAATAATAGCACTATGACAGTGTAGTGTGGAAATGGCTTTGGTAGCTGAATATGTCTGATTTCATTCCCCCATCTTTTGTGGGGAAGGCAATGGGAGAGCAGAGCTGGCTCTTCAGCCAAAACTGCAGCTGGAAATGCTCCAGTCAATGCTTTGGCTGACAATGTTGTCCGGGGCATACTACGCTACACACTTATACCACTCTGGTAGCACAGCCATGTCTCCATCCTAAGGAATCCAGGGATTTGTGGTTTGTGAAGTATGTAAGAATTCTTTCCTGGAGGGCTGTAGTACTGTAGTTGAAGGGAATGAACTAGAGGTTTTTAGTAGATAAGTGTCTCATCAAACGTTAAATCCCAGGATTCTGTTGAATAGAAACATGGCAGTTGAAATGTAATCAAACTGCCTTAATTGTGCAGTGTGAATGCAACCCAGGAATGTGACTGTATCTCCTGATGCCATCTAGCCCATCCGAGGCTGGTCAGAACTTATCTGTCCAGACCCCTTTAAGTTTTTCTCACCCCCAATCTAGGATAAGGGAGCAGCTCTGAATGTATTTATTACTAATTTATATCTTACCTGTTTCTCAACAAGTGATCCAAGGTGCTTTACAAAAGAAAAAGAAAGCAAACACAAAGAAAAAATTGATGACACAAATGTTTTTAAAAACCCAATTAAATTAGTTATAATGCTAAAGTGCCTGCCATTTGATTCTTTTCAGTGATACTTTTTTGATACTTTGATTTGATATTTTTCAATGATACATCTGCATCTTTTAAAAGATGTATAGGTTGAATATCCTTTATCTGAAATGCTTGGGACCAGAAGTATTTTAGATTTCTTTTTTCTTTTTTTTGGATTTTGGAATATTTGCATAATCTTAATGAAATTATATAGTGTTATAACTATTCTTTCGATGCGGGGTCTGCTCTTTTGTTAGTACTGCTTCTCTTGCCTTCTTCCTGGAGGGAATTATGGAAGTTCGCTTGAGACCATGAGCTTCCATGGTCCCAAGTGAGCCTGTGTAATTCCTACATGTTCCCTATAGGAGAAAGACCAGATTTCTCTTTTCAAAAGTTTCAGATTTTGAAGCATTTTGGATTTTAGATTTTTGAATCAGAGACGCTCAAATTGTAACAATAAAGATAAGAATGCAGCACAATACCCTATTAAAAATCCTTCCACTTACACAGTTAAATCTCCACATGCCTCTTTAAATGAAAAACTAAAAGGGCTTTACGTAGCAGTGAAAGGCAAACAGAGAAAGGGCCAGCCTCACCTTCCTTGAGAGGGAATTCCACACACAGCCTGCAAGCAGCCACTGAAAAGGTCCGTTCTTGTATCCACATCTGACGGGCCCATGACAGTGGTGGGACTAGGAGAAGCCCCTCACCTGAGGCTTTAACTAAATGTCACAATGCATGAAGCGTGCCTCAGGTTCTATTCTTGTCACTGCTGACTGAAAGCATCTAAGATACCTGGGCTAGAAAAGACTAGCAAAACTCTTGGAGACTTTGTGCCGGTCAATGCTAGACAGACAAAATCAATACTGGGCAAGACAAATCAGTGGTTTAACTTGTTAGGAGACTGATTCAGGGCTGGCCTTGGGGTGGTGAGGTGTAAAGCTATGGAGGGGTAATAAAGGCATTATTTTCCAACAAGAATTCTGTCCCCCACCCCCACCCCCACCCCCAATGAAATTTTCCTTTAGTTCTTAGATTTCTAGCTTTGCAGTAACTTAAAACTGGAGATGAGCATTTAGCAATATAATTCAGACATCCATAGAAAAAGAACAGGCAAATTTACGAATGCAGTATAAACAGAGCAAATATAAGAAATCTACGTATGAACTATTTTCGGTGTCTCACTGTCTGCAATGCTAGAAATTTATGGACTGAGGGAAAATTTTATTGGAGGGCAGAATTCTTATGGGGAAACTATGCCTAATTGTGGTCCCACCACCACACCCTTCGTGGGAATGAGCTGGATGTTCACCTTGGGCACCAAGCTGAGTCTGGTGATTAGGTGGGCATTGCAAGTACCACAAAAATGAAATTTCAGCAATGAGTTTTAAAGTAACATTTTCCACAGTGTGTCATTTGATGCCTGTCATTCTAGGTAAAATCAGCAAAACATTATTTACTTTGATGTGTAAGCATTTTTATGCATGACAAATAATTTTTAAGATAGCTGTAAGTTTATGGGTGAACTAGCTATTTATACTACGGCTTCAAATATGGTAAAATGCCACATTTTCAGGGCATTTTGGAGTGTGTGCGTGTGCGTATTTTTTTTTCCAGTGGGTGTTTATTTATGACAACTCCATTATAGGGTTCATTTGTTTTGCAAGATTTATTCAGAGGAGATTCATAATTGCCTTTTTCTAAGCCTGAGAGTAGGTTCAGTCACCCAACAGGCTTCCACAGATGAGAACTCAATCTCTGGTCTCCCAGAGTCCTAGTTCAACACTCAAGTACATTACATGAAGCAAGCTCTGGGCCTGCGCCATAGATCACACATCCTACCCAAGTCTTGCTCCTGACATCCAAGTAATACGTCAGTAATGACAAAGTCTTCCATGTACAGATCTTTACGCATATGCCTGGGAGATGGATGGAATCCAGTGTAGTCACAGGAGTTATGATTTATTTATCATTTATGAAATGGCCTTTTCCTCTTTTTCTCTGCAGTTTATCCACAAAGAGTGTCAGAGTGACTAACAAGTATGAGGAATGAACCAGTCCCTGCCTGCAAGCTTATACAGGCATACCTTAGGTAGTAAAACCTCTCTGACAAAGAAGCTCCTTTTTACAATTTCCTTTTATGCCTGCCCAGGCCCTGCATTCGGCCTTTTCCTCTGTGTAGCTGTGTAGCTATTTTGCTTTTTAGCAGAATTGGCATTAGGAAGATGATGAAGGATGGTTGGAGAGACATAGACCTTCATTTCTGGGGATTTTGCTCTAGCCAGTTCTTCTGCAGCTATGTTTGTCTGCCTGGAACCAGAAGATAAACAGCAGCTATCCTCCAGAATACCTTACTGAGCATGTGGGAACAGCAAAACAGAGAGAAAGGGGGAAAGCAAAGTAACCTGCTTCATCAGCTGTCCCCAACATGTTAATAAACAAAACAAACACAGATCTATACACTTGACTGTCAAAATGGAAATCATAAGAAAAGTGGGAGTTGGTGAAATGAAAAAAAAAATCCTTGGGTACATTTTGGAAGAAGATTTCAAGTGGTCTCCAGAACATCCAAAATGTTTTTGTTTCCTTATACAAGGTTTACTTGACTTGGTTGCTTCATTTCACATGTCTGTATTGTTAGTTTCAAATGAAACATTTACCGAAACATGTTGGTATGCTCTTTCTTTCTTTCTTTCTTTCTTTCTTTCTTTCTTTCTTTCTTTCTTTCTTTCTTTCTTTCTTTCTTTTTTGTAGTGTTGGAACCTATCCCTATTCTTTTCTTGTAATTTCTGCCTCTGGTACCAAATTTTCTGTTAAAGATGTGATGCCCAGGTATACCTATACTCTTTTTCAAAAAGACAAAGAGAAAAGGAATTGAGAGGGAGAAAAGCAAGCTCAGGCACTCAAGTTCGGCAAAGTAGTTAAATTCAGATCAGCAGGTAATAAGATCCGCAAGTCAATGCCCTGGATTTCAGCATAATAGAAAGGCTTCCTCTCCCTCTGGTGGCCATTGGAATAACTGTCAGTTGCTGAAAGTGCTTGGCTGATCATCCATTTCTTGTCCTTGTAATAGTCTCAGTGAGGGCAAATGCAAAGTTGTATTTGCACAGGAGAGTTTCCAGTGGGATTTGCACATCTATATTGGTAAGTCATAAACAGTCAATAATGGGATGTTTTACATTGTTAAATTCCACCATTATAGATGCATTTAGCTTTGATTTCTACATAACAGATTATCAATGGATAGATGTTGCTGGTCTCTCATTGATTCCAGTGGAATTAGGAACAAACTTGATCTTTTCTCCATTGCTAAGAAATCTTCTTGCCAGCATGATAATTAACAGCAATGGTTCAGAGCAAACCAAAAATATGAGCGACTTCTGTCTCTATTAAAGTTGCCAGGTTAAATGTCAGGTCATGCAAGCAACATCTGCTCAAATTTTGTCTTTCACAGAACAATTCACCTAGCAACCCCAACATCATCATCATCATCAACATCATCATCAATTCCTAGCATCTCTAGGAAAACAACTATCATTCCGGTGATGATGGGTGTTCTGGGAACAATTCCAAACAAACCAACAAGAGATCTGAATAAAATCAGCCTAGACATCACAATAACACAATTTCAAAAAGTGACAGTACTTGAAACATTTCACATTATCTGACAACAACTCACTGACTCCTAGATTCTTGGATCGCATCTGAATCATTGATGGTCCAAAGCTGGTCCAAAAACTGCAGTCAGCAAAACCTGGTGGTGAATCGTGAATCGGATTATAGTAAGATTTCCTTTGATCCATGGTATAACAGTGCCCTCTATAGGTGGTTACTTTTCAGCATTAGGAAATGTTGGTCTTTGTTTCTGGTTGTATCCAAACAGTTATAAAAGACTGATATTAATAAAGTATTGCTAGTGTTGGCAGCAAAGAGGCTTCAGCACTGAAGGAACAGGTCATAACTGTGAGCAAAATATTTGGCAGCAAACCTCAAGCTCTTCAGCCAACAATGCTGATGAATACATATAGCACCCCATCCAAACATGTATGAAAGGGTATCATGAATAGGCATATAAGTCCCTATATGCCTGAAGAAAATGACATTGCAGAGAGAAAGAACCCATCACTAATGGAAATGGTGAGATGCATGTTACTGGATTCTAAGCTACCCAAACAATCCTGAGGAGAAGCAGTGATGACAATTACATACCTACAGCACAGGCTGCCAGCTAAAGAAACCAATAAAACTCCATTTCAACTTTGACATGACAGAAGACTAAATATGGAACATATCAGAGTGTTTGGATCCAAGGGTTATGTGATTTGTCATACTTCACCAAGGTTCCATTTCTGTTTATTATCAGAATAATTATTCATTTAATTACAGCAAGGGCAAAGGGCCAGGTACTGCAGGCATGGCACTCTAGGTCCCACGTAGTTGCCCAGCACAGGTAGCCTACGAAACAAGCACGGAGCAAGGGGGTGGAAGGGGGAAGATGAAGGCTTCCTGAGGCACATGAGAAGCTAGCTGCCAGCTATTCTGTCCATTCGTAGCACGGCCTTGACCTCAGAGAAAGGAAGGAGGTGTTCCATCCCGGCTGTTATAAAATGGAGTTATATCTGAGCTGTAAACCTGGGGCTTCACTGAGGAAGAAACTGTGTCCTTCCTCTCAGCTGCACTTCCTTACATGGACCTTGCAATCCTGGTCATCTTGGGGGTGGACAACAGGCCCATGATGCATGTCCTTTGGGTTTGCTAAGCAGTAATGCTGTGCTTAGGAACAGCTATTTGGCATCTGAAGTGTAGTTCTAGTCACACTGGCTCAACCCCCTCAGTTGTGCAAAACATATATTCTGTTTTATGGTCACAACTGCCCTGATACACAAAACTGGGGTAGAAGTATCTGTGAGTTACCCAGAACACCCATGTGTCTAAAATGGAACCCCTAAAAGCCTCAGCAGGAATAAGATGCCATTCAGTGCTAATGTTCACCCAGACCTTTCTCAAATAGATATTTTCTGATTTAAATAGGTCCAGGAAGCAAATAAGATTTAAATGGCAAATCACACTGCCTGGAAGTTTGGGGTGCGAAGATAACTTGCATTTTTCTTGAGTTAATTTTTCAAGGGTCAAGGCATGTAGCCTTCCAAGGTCCAGCAGAATGTAAAGTTGTCCACCCCAGTGTAGAAACCTGCCCATCCTGTTTCCCGTTCTAGAGTTCTGACAGGGTTTATTTTGGGAAAGTACAGTTGTGGCTTCCCTGGTTGCTTGTCTTGGTTGCTTTCTTGTCCTGCCAGACACAAAATAACTTCCCACATGGCTCTTGGTTTCTAGCAGGACATGATTCTTTGCCCTTGGGAGGCTGTTTCTTGTTTGTCCATCCTCCCACCATTCTTCATGGTGAACACTGGAACTGCTTGAATAATCTGCTGGGAGGACTGTCTATCTCTCCTTCACTGTGTGTTTTGGCCAGTTAAAAGGTTGATCATTTGTACTCCAGGCAGTTTGGTAGAGCACAAGTCATGACAACAGAAGGCACAAGATGCAACCTGTCCTATTTAAAGGTTAAAGAGGTCTCGGATCGCAAGTCCTAAGCCCCTCAAAAGACTTCTTTTTCTCACCAAGGCTCCACAGAACAGCTGTTAGTCAGACTAATCTTTCCCAACCAGACACCCTGCAGATTTTCCCATCTCATCCCACATCAGTTCTGGACAGCACTGTCAATAATCTGGGGTAGTCTTAAACATCTGAAGGGCACCAGGTTGGGAGAGGCTGGAGTGGGCAACACCAACCTAGATGGAACAGTGGCTTCACTCAGGACAAGGTAGCTACATATTGCATCTGACCCACAGGGTGACATCTTTTTGAGTGTTCTTCTCAGAAGCGGTGTTAAGGCAGATGAGAATTCTGTGAGCAATCCACATAAGGATGCATTGTGCTGGTTCTGGTTGCCAATGCTCATCCATGAGTTCATCAGGAACCTAAATGGCCCATTCAGAAGACCTTCAGAGTGCTGTCTCCTCATGATAGGATTTGTAGGAAGATTTGGTCTCTTTGTACCTACAGAAAACAGTACAGTGTGAGTGGCACTAAGATTTGCCTTCTTAATCTTTTGATTGCATGATATAGTAGCAGCATTTTACATTTATTTAATCTTCTTTAAACATACAATAAAACTGTAGGAGAAATAGGATTATGATTTGCAGTAAATGTAAAAGTGAACAGGTGAGTTCTCTTTGGTTAAGGTCTTCTCCAGATGTGGCAAAAGTGTCAAGAGGTTGTGGAATTTGTTGCTGTAGTTCTTGGGCTTTTTAAAAACTCCAAACAATGTTTCTGTTGTCCCAGATTATTTTCTTGCAGTTCCAAGCACCAACAGCAACATTTTATGCTCATCCTCAGGTGAGTTTCTTTTTAATTCCCAGACGTAGCAGAACAATATTTTTCCTCTTCTTCTCTTTTTATGTTTATGTGTGTGTGTGCTTTAGAAAATTATAGTTCACCAGTGAAAATGCATTTATGCACTACAACCAAGCTGAAAAAAAAAATTAAAATCAGAGTGAAGAAGTATTCCCCTTCATACCATAGGAACATCTCAGAAAGCCATGCCCTCCTGCTTGTTTAATCCTTTAGACTTGCTGTAGTGCAGATCTAAAAGATCACTACAAACAGCCTCTGAAAAGAACAGAATAGTGAATGCAGAAAGAACACTGATCTCCCAAATAAGATATGTAACACCAGTCCTCCAAAACCTTGGAGAACTTTGCCAATCTCCAGTTTGAGGGCAGAGAATTTTTTTTCACCTCTGAATGAATGGGCAAACTAAGATTGGCCAATATTTCACTTGAGCTCTTGTTTAACTAAGGTAGATTTTTGGAAGCTGGGATCTGTCCACTCAAGTTGATTGCTGGGAGATTCAGGACTGATAAACACATGTTTTTAAAAAGAGATCATTTGTCACCTTTGTAGACCAAAAGTCTATCAGTAGCTACTAATCATGATAGCTGAAAATCACCTGCGCCATTAGTTGTACTGCTATTGTCCTCACATGCTGTTTGTGGGTTTCTCATAGGCATCCGGCACGCCACTGTGGGAAGCTGTATGCTAGACTAGATAGGCATTTGGTCTAACCCAGCAAGGCTTTTCTTATGTTGTTATATGTAGTTTCAAAGCCTTTTCCCTAGCCAGGTGACTAATATGAACCTCCCTGAGTTCTAAGTTCAGCAGGGGCAGGTGGGTATGTAGGCATACCTTTCAACTGTACTAGTGCAGCAAGAAAGCCCCTGTTAATTTTTTGTCATCCTACTTTCTCAGTTGCTTTTAAAATGTCCCAGTTTCTCTCCTCCCTCCCAATTTCTGCCTTCATCCTTGGCTTACTTCAGTTATTGCAAACTGTTCAAAAGTCAGCAGGGAGGAGAGGAGAAGAGAGGAGAGGAGAGGAGAGGAGAGGAGAGAGAGAGAGGAGAGGAGAGGAGAGGAGAGGAGAGGAGAGGAGAGGAGAGGACTTTCCTAAACTCAGAACTGTACATAAATTCCAGGATTTCTCTGTTCCTCATAGAACCCTTTGCTCTTTTGTTGCCCAGCCACACACTTTTGACCACCCACTGATGTGGATCAGCCACCTATGTCCTGATTTTCATCTGTGAAACATTGGAGGACATCTGTATGGTCCCAAATCCTCTTTGTGGCCCCTGGAACTCTCCAGGAACCCCAGCTACACCCAGAGCCCCCAAAAATGTAAAAGAAAACATTTTCTGGGCTATATTCCCCATACCAATGAATGGCTCAACTCATTGTACAATGGCTCCGTTTTGTTCTCCTGGCGCTCCCTGATTCTCCCCAACAGTCAATGACAGCAAAAAATGAGACAATACGAAAGATCACCTCAACTTGGGGCAGTCCCCTGGCATTGTGAAAGGACAAAAATGCCCTCCAGCATAGCTGCTCATCTGAAACTACAGCTACATGGGCAGAAGAAATGCCTTACAGCTAGTAAGATTTGAGTACATAAAATATATTTTTTTATATCAGGCAGAGAAACAGAAGAGTATCCAAGTAACATAGTCAGGATTGGTACTGACCTTGCATTTTATGTTTGTTTTCCCTTCAACCAAACAAAATTTGGTTTTCCCCTTATTCTCATGGAGGCACAAACCCAATGTCTACAACACACTGGAGTGGAATAATGTTCATCACTACCATCAATGTATTTGTTTATTATTTCAAAATAACTCAACAGACAATGTACCTTTCAGTTCTGTGGTAAGCAGACTGGGTAAGACCATGACAGAGCCTTATCTTTCCTACCTTTTTCTTATGTAGCAGTAGATTACAGCAAAAATTCCAGTTAACAACATTGCAGCACCAATTCCGACAGCAATGTAGCCTTCATAGGTATATTGTGTATAAGAGCTTAACATAGTATTTTCGCATCTTTCACCACTGTAACCTGCAAGGCACCTATGGGGAAAAATTACTAAGATGAGATGGTGTAGAAGATAAATGTGAGCCATAATCAATAAAGTGTAAATTAATAGCCACAGTCAGAATATCTCCTGATCCAGTTCAACAAATCCAGTTTTTCAGGTGTGTCATTAAGGTTAATTGCCAGGGAACAACTAGCTTACCTGCAAGTGGGCATCTTTAGTTCTGTGTGAAATATGCAGTTACCATTAATACAATAGTTCTCGTGCTCTTCAAGGCAGGACTGCACGCTTTTTAGATGCATAGGAGTCACTGCATTTCCTGTTAGAAAGACGTATGTGATGAGAAAAAATAACATGGCCAATCAGCTTGCCATTCTATACAAAGTTTAGCCTGGGAGTAAGTCCACTGAAATCAATAGTTCATAGTTCTAATGCCTATGATTGTCACCAATTTATTTTTAACAAACTGTTTTAAATTGGTGCTGTCTTTCGTAGGATAGCTTGTTTTTTAAAACTCTGTTTATTATAATGAATTTTTTAAATTTCTTGGCAAAAT
This sequence comes from Iguana delicatissima, assembly GCA_948472985.1. Lineage (NCBI taxonomy): Eukaryota > Metazoa > Chordata > Lepidosauria > Squamata > Iguanidae > Iguana > Iguana delicatissima. Next base: position 187,082 of record CAOKZL010001756.1, on the reverse strand, counting down.
TTCTTCAGAGGACATTGCCTTTCTCTGAATGTAGCCTCCAATACCTGATATTCCCTCAGCTTCCCTTCCAAGTATTAACCAGGACTCTCCTTGCTTAGCTTCCAAGATAGGATTTGGTACCCTCTGGCTAACAATCACTGATATTTCAATCTAACACTGCACATGAGGTGGCAACATTTTAGCACCATCATAAATATCTATAGAGCTTTCAAAATATCAGTTTTGCTAATCATCCCTTCAAGAACAACTGGTCACATATAACAAAATCTCATTCAAGTGTAACATTCCACTCATTGTTGCTGAGATCTTCAACAAACTGCTGACCTGAATCAGGGTATGTCCAATGCAGTAATTCATATATTTCCCTCTTTGCTGGCAATGTTATGCTGGAGAGCGACTCAGCTAGATCTGTAGAAATACATAAGTAGCTATTACATTACTGAGATGACCTTTCCCAACCATAACCAAAGCTGAATCTAAAAGCAGTCACTGCCATCCACTTCCACATCTGATCTTTAAGGAAAACTAAAACTTCAACTGAGACTGGCTAAACTTAATGTTACTGATCTGATAAGATCATTCATCTACAATACTCTTATTTTACCTGGACTAAGTTTCAGTTTTTTGCCCTTAGCTAGTTCATTACTGACTTCTTCAGAGATTTCCACTAACAAATCAGCTCTTTCTAGTGTCTTTGATCTGTATACAGCCCCTCCCAACTGTTGAATACCTATAGCAGCTGATAGAAACCCTGAAGCATAGTGCTTATCTCACAGAAGTCAATAGGAAGTTCCTTTGTGTACAAATGTAAAAAATTGTACTATAAACAATTGCAGATTTGTTCCCATTTTGTTCCCAAGTAAGGTCCACTTCAATGGGACAAGATTTTTTCAGTAAATGTAAATCAATTTGTATATTACCAAAGTGTAAATGAAAGTGTGGTTCTTAGTTTCTAAGAGAAATGTGAGAGAACTTGGAATTTAATAAGCAACAACCAGGTGGAAATGGCTTCTTTAATATTGTTATTTTTTCAGTAACATACCAAAACCAAAACTGCTTCAAAAGTAAGTGTGCCATTTAATAAGCTAAAATTCAGTAGGGTGCTGATTAATCCCAAATTAAACTAGTGAAGTTTACAGCCCAAATTTAAACAGAAGTATGTATTTTCAAATCATTAAAAACTGAGCATACCTACCTTTTAGCAATATATATATTAACATTCCCAAAGCCATACCAAACATGTTCTAATGTATGACTCTCACCTCTCTCTCTCTTTCCAATGCTTCTGCATCAGCTGGCTGTGCTCCTTTGTCTCTGACATATTTATATAGCACAAACTGTCATCTGGGGCTCTCACCAACATATTAAGACTACCCACCCGAAGCCTCAAAGCAAACAGACATCAATTTAGAAAACTATCACTGTCTTGCAATGTGGTCAGGAATTTTTCTTTAAAATACCCCTACTAACTTTCTGTTACCTGTAGGCACAAATGTGCATTCAAGGACATTGTTTTAAGGTGGAAATCTGATATCTGTTAGTAGAGATAAGATACAAAGCTGATACTCCTGCATGCACATATTTAGAGAATGCATAAGGGAAGAGCAAAAAAACATAAATGCCTGTGATCAAGAAACACATGAAGGGACATCCTGAAGTGCATATTCAAAGGCAAAGTGTTGCAAAACATTAATAGCTGACTCCCACCTTTGACAAAATCTGCTTGCATACTGACAAAGGGTTTAATGAGAAGGGCTCATATGCAGAAAAATTGTGAGGGGTTAAATTGCCACCTAAAAGCTATGAAGGGCACGCTTCTATGGGGGGCATGTTTTGTGGACATCTATGCTTAAATTTAAATAAAAATAAAAATACACAAGTATCTAGACATATAGAAAATGCTATTTCAAAGGTGTAACTGAAGAGAATTTTGAGAATGTAAAGGGCAAATTATGAAAAGAACTTTAAAGAGTGAATTAATCCCTGTAGTGAAACAGAAGGCAGGGTGTCATTCTTGCAAAACACCTTGGTGTATTTCAGTTCAAGTTATATCAGTGTACAGAACCTTAGAAAACAGGGGTAGGAAACCTGCGCTCCTCCAGATGTGGATGAACAGCTATTCCCTGGCTGGCAAGGGCTAGTGAGAACTGAAACCCAACTGCAGGATCACAGGTTCACCATGCTGCCTTCATAAAGAAACATATTTAACATGCCAACACTGCAGTCCTATTTAAGTCCACGTAGAAGTACATCCCACCAATCTGAATAAGGCTTTTTTCCAAATAAGTGGGTAGAGGAGCATAGCCTAAGCAAGTATTATCCTTTTTCTAGAGCAGAGCTTTCCAAACTTTTCACCTTGGTGACACACTATTTAGACATGCATCATTTTGTGACACAGTAATTTCAGTTTTACTAACAAACTGGAGGTTAAACTAACCTCTTATAAGAGATACAGGCACATACATAAATTATAATACCAAAATGTATGGGGACACAACATATCTCATGAAAACCTTTCATATATTTTTAAAAATATATGATTTATAAATAATAACATATATTTCCAATATTGCAGGCAACACACCTACACACTTCAGGCAACATACTAACATGTTGCGGCACATCGTTTGGAAAGCCTTGTTCAAGAGTCTCTTATCATATAGTTGGGTAGATTTTAAGTGAAAGCTGCAATTTTGGTGCATCATTCTCTCCTATATTTTTCTATATTATAAACATGCAAGACCATTATGTGGGTCTCTAAATCAGGAGGAAAACCATCCACAGAAGGCTAAAAATGTTTCTCCCGTGATCCAACAGTCCCATTTCCTTACATATACAGTGTGGCAATCTGCCTATGACAACCTTTTCCTCACATATAATTCCCCTCTTTGGGTTGATGCCTGTAACAGTAAATAATAATAATAATAATGATGATGATAATGATAATAATAATAATATTGTTTTTGTTACCCTCTTCTCCTCAAGGCTCAACATGTGAATGCATAAACAGCAAAATACATACCAAGAATGACTGTGAAAAAAGCTTATCACTGAAAAGTTTTAGGAAACAATGTTCCAGCAAAGTTCAAGATGTAAGGCAATGTTAGATAAACTTCACTGAGACGACAATGCTTAATTATCTAACAGCTGATGCATGCATTCATTGGGAATGAAATAATGCAACAAAAAACGAGATTTATCATTATTTTATTGTTGAAATTTTTGATTTGAAGAATATCTTATTTAGGTTCATCCAAGCATTAGTATGAAATTATAGCAACAGCTACAATCTCTATTGAAGCCCCTCTAGTTGGAACATAGAAGTATAGGTAAGTAAATAGTCGGACTTCCATCAGCTTTCATAATGGATCAGTCAAAATTTTAAGCAGATTTTTCACCACTATTTTTCACTTTTAGCAATCTTGGGTAAATGCTTGTATGTTCATTTCACTTGCATAGAAATATGGACCATCAGCTTTCCAAATCCTTCCAAAGTCTTATAACGCTGAATATATTTCCAATTATTTTACAAAGTTTTCTTATTCCTTCATCTTGGAAATGAGAATGTAGCTAATGTCTTGTTTGGGGATGTGAAAGCCAAGCTAGAGGTAGATGCAGATTACTAGGAAGTGCAGCCACCATAACTTTAGTACACATTTCAGTCAGGATCAAAGCAATAGCAAATATAGAACACGCTTAAAAATTTACATGCAGTTTACTTCATTTATGGTATCTTCAAACATGTTCAGCCATCAAAATCTTGCTTTCCAGAGTCAAATTCCAGATTTATTTCTGGTGAGCATACCCCACAATGAGTTTCTGAGTGCATGTTTGAGGGTTTCCCCTTTTGTGCATAAGGTTACTAAAGTATGAGCCCTTTATTATCATACACTACAGTGACATTACACAATAAAAAACTCAGATCTACATTTTACTTTTTCTGGAAGACAAGTCCCACTAACAAAGGACATTATGTAAAAATGGTACAACTCAAATTTTGGTTTGGACCAAGTGCTTAGACTGGAATTATGTTCAGAAATTACACCAATCCATACATAAAGTCAACAGATGCATATTTTGTAGTGTAAGTGAAATATTTTTGTAACATTTTGCAAACAAATTTACTGTCAATATACTTACATAAATAAATACAATTTAGAAATAAATATATTTTAATAAAAATAATGTTTATGTATCCATAAATAGATTACTTGAATCTAAATTTTAGTGAATAAGCTTCTTTGCAGCAATGAATGTATTCTTCAGAAGCATGGCAACTGTCATTGGTCCTACCCCTCCTGGCACAGGAGTGATGAAGCCGGCTTTCTTCCTCACCTCTGTCATGAAAACACGACAGTGGGCAATTAGAAAAGGGGAAGGGAATTAGAACATAGATGTAAAAATGCTGGTAATTAATTAAATCTAACCCACAATCACAGACTGAGGAACAATGTGGTAATCAATCAAACCCAACTTGGAAAGATAAGACTGAGCAATGATACAGCTGTACACTCTTCAAATTCTTGGTAAATCCTAAATCTGAACATTGAGAGGCAAGGGGCTCATTCACAGTACACAATTATAGTGCTATTACTCCATTTTAACTGCCATGGCAATGTCCTATGGAATCCTGGAACTGGCAGTTTGGGGAGAAGCATTTAGAATATTCAGCCAGAGTGCTGTAGTGCCTCACTAGACACAAACTTCAGGATTCCACAGGACAGAACCAGGGAAATTAAAGTGGAATAATAGCACTGTAATTGTGTAGTGTCAATAGGTCCAACATATTTATAAAGAAATAAGTATTTTCAAACTCATAAAAGTTTCCAATTCCAGGATTTCAGAAAAATTAGAGCTGGGGGCTTCTGGGAGGTCACATGGGCTTCAGGAAGTTCATTGATTGTTCTTTGTCCACCCTATTTCTAAGGCAAGCCAGCAGAAGGTTACCCACAAATCCCCTGCTCCTGTCTAACCATCAGTTTTAGGTGGAGTGGTTTCTCTGACTAGAATTTGACTTGGTGAGACATCTTGAATTTCAGAACAAATGCCCCAAAGTTCTCTGAAAAATGCCTGGGGCTTGATTTGAAAGCCCTTGACCGGGGGAAGTAAGGGATCATTATTTTGTCTTTTGAATGTTCAATGTTTCTTCTGCTTCTAAAAGAAACAAAATGCATGAACAGGATCTTCTACTTTGGAAAGTATTCATTCTTTAGCTTCCTTTAAAATAGAAGACATCTAGCTGAAATAAGATTAATCCCTCCAGAAAAATAGTCAACAAACTAAGGGCATAATTTTGTTCTTTGAACTATGCATTTTGAAAACCCACGGCACATTTTTGCATTCTTTACCAATGTTTTGTGAAAGTTCGTTTCAGAACTATTTTAACAACAGTGTGTTACATATATGACATACAAGTTTTAATAAAACCAGACTTCATTGGGATATTTATTTATAAGGATTGAATATAGCACTTTTATCTTCCTGGCCCCATCAAATCTCACTTTCTGATGCAGCTGCTTTTCTAGTGGGAGACATTATAAAGGCTGCATATTATACCCGAGGTCTCTGATTGCCAACACTTCTATCTCTAATGAAGTGTGGGTGTGGGAATGAACAGAGCAATGCAGCTATTAGGACTACATCCTAGTTGTCTTTAGAACTGCTGTTCTAAGACATTCACTCTTTGATACGTTCCCATGAAAAGTGATATGATTTATGGGCAAGTCCACTTGCAGTCTAAAGTTGTGCAAGCCACATACATTTCAGATACATCTATTTAAGTCTTCTTTTGCTTCTTTGAAAGATTATAAAACTAATGTAAATGCACATATGTTGATGTCCATCCTAAACCCACTGATCTGCAAGGTTGTAATGAAGAAAAGCATAGAGATTATTACCAAGCCATGAAATTTTAAGGAAACCCAAGCACGTGATATAATTGTAAAATTCTGACTGAAACACCGTGAGTGTGCATGAATATGAGACAGGGATACCATTCTGTCTACAGAACTTTCAAATGTTGTTAGCAGTATGTTATGACTCCACATTATAAGGACAATTTCACATAAATTAAGGTGTCCTATACTCAATACATTTTCATTTAGGGAATTACACAATGCCATGAGTTGTTTGCCCGTGTACTTGGGCCATGGGATCAAGTACACATAGGATTCTTAAAAGTTACACACACATACAAATATAGCTGTATCAAAGTAGCCCTCAAACCGCAAAGCATAATTCTTTCTTCTCTAAAAATATACCTGTATTGAAGAAGTTTCTTTTTATTCTTGATGTTGCTCTTTGTGACAAGGAATACAGCACCAACAAACCTCCCTTGCCTCCAAGGGAACTGTAAAAGATTTATTTAGAAGTTCTATGAGTGCAGGCATCTTGCTTACCTTCAAAGTCGACGTCCCCAACTAACTTGGTCTTTCCTGTGACAGGATCTCGGACGTGGTTGATACCAACATCAATCACTGCAGCTCCTCCTTTAACCATATCAGAAGTAATCAGCTTCGGAATACCTGAAACCAGCAACGTAGTTAGGATTCCCAGACCCAGAGAAAAATGTTCTACTAACTGTTCTCAACCGTAGCAGGGGGAAAAATTGGAAATATTTAACTTTGTAAGCACTATATATTAGAAAAATATTAACATCTCTTATTCTCTGTTTTTACTGCAGTGTGCATATACAGAAACAATAAGAAGTGGTCATTTGATCCACATTTATGAAGAAACTATTCTGTAATGTAAACTCTAGGAATGTAATGTAAACTCTAGGAATGAGAAAACAAGTGATTTTTTCAGAGTAGATTGCAAAGCAATAGCAGTATTTCTTCAGTTATTAATATATTTCCAGATGTCCTATCTTGACCACTTTTATGCAGTGCTATTTCTCTTTCTTCAAATCCCACAAAGTCATCTCCTTAGTTCTCATCCCAACCTAAAATGGATCCATCTGTTCTGACGGAACGTCTCTGGGCGGCCTGAGGCCAGCTGAGCCTCCACTGGGCCTCTCCTTCCCTCTCACTTGGGCCTCTCTTCTCCATCACAACCTTTCAGATTTCCCTGCCACCATCTCATGCTCTTTCATCACATACTCATTTCTTCCATCTCCTAAATCTTCATCTCTCCAGTTCACCCCATAATCAGCCCATCCAGGGTCAGCACTCAGCTTCCAACTCAAACCCTCGGCCAGCAACCACATCCAGTATCATCTCTAGGCACTAATAACTGTTGCTAACATGAATGAATGTTTCCACAACCAGAAATGGAGTGGCAGTGGCTCCAATACCTGATGTCAGCCTACAGAAAACTAACTAACCTGATGGCAACCTACAGAAGACTAACTAGAAGCAATCATACTTGTTTGCATTCATTGTGAATTACTTTTGTCTCCTTTCCTCTCTTCCCATCTCTCCTCAGCTATCAGATTATAAGCTTCCTAAGGTAGGGACTTATGTCTTTATATTCCTGCTATCCCAAGGATAATGTGCACGTGTATCGATGGCATAAGAACAAAAGCCAAGATCAAGGAACCATCAGACTAGTGAATCTAAGGGTGCTTTAGGCATGTTTTCCCAAACATCAGCCTCTTATGCTGCTGAAACTGAGAGATACTTCAGAAGGAGGATGTGCTATAGCAAGGAAATCAACAGTTTAAAAGAAACAGAAAAAGGTAATAAATACTGCTGGGCTTGCCTAAGCTCCCTGTCTCAGCTTCAATAGCTCTTGGGATCCTGGGGATAAACTGTGCTTGTGTAGCTGGAGTGTTGGTCCCTTGAGGCTGCTTAAATAGGGGCCCTTCAAAATTTGTGACTGCATTCAGGGTTTTGCTTACCTTAAAATTACTGAAAAAATAGTGCAATTTTGATTTAAGGGTAATTTTGTTACCCTTCTCTTTGAATAACACAAAATAATGTTACATTTGATTAAGTTGTTGTATTATTTTGTTTACAACCACCCAACTTTGGGAATCAATAGTCTAAATTAATACAGAAATATGTGTGGCACGAGAATTTATTTACTTGCATTATCAAAACCATCTCTGAGTATCCCTGGGCTAAGAAAACCTGATGAAATTCATGGGGTCACCGTAAGTTGGCTGGTGAATTGAAGGCACACATGAACAGTGCTACAGCACCCAGTCCTATTTATGCAGGAGACCTTGCCAATTTAGCAGACATCAGTCATATCTGGTTTTGGATGGAGTGCAAAGAGTTATCCTGTAGCTCTTTGCACACCATCCAAAACCTCACTCCCTGGGAGATTTCAAGCCCTGGGATGGGCTGCTGCTAAAATTCAATAAATAAATACTCCTTACTAGTAGGAAGGGGATGCAAAGGGGAGGCAAGTCTGATGATGGAGGTCCAGCTAGTTTGGTCTTTGGGGGAAAGATAAGTAACACAAACTCTATTTATGAGCTCACTCTCCTTATCCTTCACTCTAGAGATCAGGCCAGCTCTGTCTTCATTGGAATTACGTTCCCTTCATATTGATACAGCAGCAGCCCCTCCTGGGCTTGAAACCTGCTTGGGAAGGGAGGAGACCATGGTGCTGTGTGAGCAAAGTATTTTGCTCTACTGGCTGATGTAGGATGTCAGCCAATAGCTACTTTGATGTAGCTGTTTGGAAGTCAATATATAGTGACATGAAACAAGCAAAATGTTGCAAACGCACAGCACTCATCATTTGCAAGTGAAATGACACTCTTAAAGCAGGGAAGAGACCTCTCTCACTAATCAGCCTGGAGAGGATGATAAATCCCTAGATTAAGGAAAAAGCTGGCGACAGAGGGGGGGGGGTTTCGCCCTGGGCAGCAATGTTTTGTGGGGCATCTTGGCCCGTAGCCACGCCCCCATGTGCCCTGGCCACGCTTCCACACACAGTGGCCATACCCCTTGCACCATAGCCCTGTCTCTTTCCACCTCCCCTCCCCACACTCTAGCCTCCGCCACTGAATGAATCTGAGGCCATTTCTGCACTACACTGTTATAGTAAATATTATTCCACTTTCAACATCCTGTGGTATTTTGGGCTTTGTACTTTTCTGAGGCCAAAGAGCCTCTGGCTGTGAATTTTAAAGGCCCCTCCTTAAACTGCAAACCCCAGGATTCCATAGGATGTTGAAAGTATAATAGCACTATAACAGTGTAGTGCGGAAATGGCCTGAATAAGATAGATCATTTTCTTGTTAAGCTGGAGTATCATATTGGTAATTCTGATACAGTTCTGTTCATCTCAATAGAAATAGCCTTCAAGATGACCTATGCATTCCTAAGTGATTCATAGAGTACCCTTTTTCTCTACCCACACTAAAGAATCAAAGAGAAGCATCCCTTTAAAAAAAGAACCACTATTCTTCGCAGCTAATTTGGGGTTTAGAAATTGCATTCCATTCTGGTAAGGTATGAGCCACCTTTGGCTTCTTGCACAATAGTTTGCTTGAGGGAAAAACAACTTCATATCCTGGGACTTTAGTTAAATGATCTCCAAACAGAAGAGTTGGGAGGCCTGTATGTGCAGTGATTTTGGAAACACACAAAACTTCTAAAAAGACAGACGTTGGCATTAGACACAGGTAGGCATTAGACACAGAATTCAGCTGCCCAACAATTTCAGCTTTTATTTTCTCACATTTCTCACTCTCATAAAAAGGATGTGCTTAAACCTTCATAGCAAATGCCTGGTGAAATAATTCATAAATTCATGCAGGGTTCTGAAACAGATTTCCAAGTTTCAGATGGTTTTTCTAAGCTTCAGTATTCCTCCTTCAAGACAATAAGAAGCATACGAATTTTGTTTAAAAAAGTAAAATAAAAATACTATGGAAACATAAGACATTATGCAAACTTGCTCAGCAGGTATGGCCATTTCTGCACTACATTCTGATAGCACGATTATTCCACTTTTAACATCCTATGGAATCCTGGGGTTTGCAGTTTAGGGAGGGACTGGCTGACCCCTCCCTAAACTGCAAACCCTAGGATTCCATAGGATGTTGAAAATAGAATAATCATGTTACAGGAGTATAGTGCAGAAATGGTCTGTGTTTCAAGCTCATAAATTATTAGCACAGGAAATTGTACCCACATGGACCTTGTGAGTAACTAATATTACATGCTATATTGTCTCACCATAGACATCAACTCATGCAGTTACAAAGTCAGACTTGCTTAGAACTCTGAACTGATACAACTCAAAGGATCAGCTGATGCCTCTGCATGCCCTTCTTCAAGTCCAACAGGATTTCCTAGTACAGAAATAAGTTAGCTGTGTACAGAAATTGAAACAATTCGCAAAACAATCACCTTAAAGTTCTATAACTCAGTACAAATCCTACTGGCTGTTTGGAGTGGCAGAGATAACTTGGCAGTCTTCTTTCACTAAAAGAAGCAGTGATGTATTTAAGTCTTTTACTCCAAGTCTCACGTCAAGTATCAAGTCTCTACCTTCAAGTCACATGTCAAGTCTCACATTCTTGAAGATACTTTCAAGTCAAGTCTCAAGTCTGGGAGCCAACTTTGTACCCTAACCTATATTCCAGAATTTCTGGACGGAGTTGAATAAAGTCAGCTTTAACAATTTAGGCAGAGTTGGTCCTCCACATCTGTGGTTTTGCCATCTGCAGCTTCGGAAGTGGGGAATAAGATCCTTCTTATTTCCTATTTCTGAAGTTGGAGGATTTTTCAGATGTGGGGAATAGGACCCTTCTTACTCCCTATTACTGAAGCTTCAAAAGCTTTAGAAGGAAGGATCCTTCCTCCTCAAGCCCACTACTTAACACATTTGCTGTTCCCCTCTGAGAAATGCACCCTGCACTCTGATGGTGAGTCTTGTCTTCTGCTCTTAGGAAAAGTTTTAGAACAATGGTTCTCAACCTGTGGGTCCCCAGATGTTCGTGGACTTCAGCTCCCAGAAGCCCTGAGCCCTGACGATAGTGGCTGGGGCTTCTGGGAGCTGAAGTCCATGAACATCTGGGGACCCACAGGTTGAGAACCACTGTTTTAGAAGGTTCCTCCAATATGCAGCAGGGACAGCCTGCTTAAGCAGACCTCAAGCCTGCCTAAAGCCCATTGCCTAACATGTTTGCTGTTCCCCTCTTTGAAATGTGCCCACACTTGTGTTAAGACAGATTGTCATATGACCAGTAGGCAAAAAGAAATGGAAGCATTGTTCAAAATCATACTGTTTCTGGCTGAATGTATTATGTATTATTATGTACCAAGGGCAGCAGGTTGGTAACTAAAAATATATACGTCTCAAGTCGAGTTGAGCCAGTGCATTGTTATTGCCAAGTTGAGTGTGAGTCGAGTCACTGAACTGACTTGAGTCTGAGTCGATCGACTTGAGTCTACATCACTGAAAAGAAGTTATAAAAATGCAAAAAAAAAAAAACCCAAAGCAAAATAAAACAAAAACCTCTGTATGGGAACTCTGGAAGAGAAAGAGAAACAGGTAATGGATGCTAACGAATGGATTAGAAGCTTTATTCCTATACCACTGTGATGACCACCACAGTGGCGCCAGCAAGGCTAGACCACAGGTTGCAGATCTTAGGACCTGGAACTCTTAGACTACCACACTCCACTCCACACAACTTTGGTTCCCTTTCCTCACTCAAATGGCAGTGTTGAAAGGGACCTGTTGGTGGACAGAGGCCCTCAAGACATAGGGAAGAGCCAAATCAGTTCTGGGTCAAGGGAGGATCAAGTAAGTGCCCACAGCAATAAGAAGGGAAGTCCTTCCAAAGCAGAAAATTGAAGGAGGTGGTAAAGGAGATGGGATAGAGGTATTTTGGAAACACAAATGCCAACATTACCAAGAATACAGCAGGAACACTGTCAGAATGGAAGAAAGTATGAGGCAGACCTCAAATGAAAGTTGAAAGGGAGGTTGTGGATGGTACAGAAGTGATAATGTGAAGGGGAGCCGCATCTTACACAATAAACTTCAAAAGGTCATAAGCAGTGGGATGGGCACAGGTAGGGACAGGTTCTGGGACTGGCAGAAATCAAAAGAAGGCCAACATCACTGCTATAACCTTTAAGGTGAGTTGTGTAGAAGAATGAGTTCTCTGGAGGAGAGGGCAGGAACAGTGATACTGTTGCAGTAGGGAAATAATAGTGAGCAAACACCGGTATTTGCAGTATTTAGACAGACCTATAATCAGATTTGCATACCAAAAATTCTGTGAATACCAAGTTGTAATTAAGTAATTAAAGCAAGGTTGAGGATGACCTTTTTCAAAGATATACTGGAATGCCTAGGCTACCATGAATGACTGCCAAATCCACATTTTAAAACTTTTATCTTTTTTCCCCACACAAAAGATGGAAACAAATTCTCTTGCAGAACTAATCCAATCTGCTACATACTAAAATACAAAATTTTATGCAGACACCCACACACCACAAAAATATTCAGGCAAAGCTAATTGTTACTACGCTTCCCCCAGTGTTGAAATAACATACAAGTCCTTTTTTATTCTGGGATTGTCAGAACAAAAAGGGAACAGATAGCACACACAGTGAACTGTTTCTATTTGCTTAACAATAATTTATGGACCATCAGTTCCTGTGAGCACCAGAAATTCAAGGGAAGTTTATACTCCTAAGATCAGTTGGTTGATTACTTGATTGTATACTTTGTTCACCCTCATATAAACTCAAGGCAGCTAACAATCGGACATAAAATAAATTCACAAATAATCTGAAATACTTAAACTGCAAATCTAAATATCACAAAATTACACGTTTAAAATTGCAAATGTCTAAAATAAGAGATGACAAATATTTGCTCAGATAGTACTGTCCTTAAGCTACTGTCAAATCTTAGTAGCTCCATGCCATGCTTTATGCAGGAATGGATAATATGTTTACTATTAGCCTGAGAAATGGTTTTGACCGCACAACTCTGCATATTGTGCAATAAGTGCTCTGTTCAGATTAGGGTTGGGAATTGTGTGGCCCTCTAGATACTGCTCAAGTGTTAACTCTCAGCATTCCTTATCATGGGCTATACTGCCTAGGGCTGCTGAGAGAGGCAGCTGACTGACATCTGGAGGGCTTGATTCAATAGGTAACAAAATACTCCTTGATTAGGTAACAAAAGAGTGCCATTAATGTATGCGAATAAAAATGTGAACTGAAGGGAAGCACTTTACATTTAGTGAAGCTTCATGTCTTAAGGAAGTAGTTCTATGCATAGTGATAGAGATGGCAGATGGATTTCAAGCTGAGAGAATTACTGGTTTCTGATGCAGCACAGTCATAAAAGTACTTAGCCATCAGATGGAATGGCATTTTCTCTTACAATTATGACTAGGAACATAGCAAAGTTTACTTAGGGAGGTGACAGGACCTGGAATCCTATTTCAAATCAAACTTAGGGCAGTATACACAGGACAACACTATACAAGTCTTGATCCACTCCCACCTCCAGGGAGCACTCACTGCAGATACAGACATAAAAGACTCATAGCATGTAATTTTTGTTTGTTTTTAACTACAGTGATTGTGACAAGTCACCAATGGGAATAATATATGAGTGCTAAGAAGTAAAAGGAAGAAAATGTGAATGAAGATTGCCATTATACCAATCCTAATAGCTATTTTAAACAAGTTGGGTTGTGCTGGTTTGTGTAAGTTTGTTTCTCGTAAATATCTCTGTTTCCTTGGCATAAATGTGCTCCTTCTTCAGTGCCAAAGTGAATGTGTTCCACAGTTCCTCCTCAGCTGCCTATGTCAGCATTTCTGAACCTGATACTCCCCCTAAATCAGCCATCTCTGCTATCATCTACAGCGAGCATAGTATGACATAGTATGTCCTATTCTAACACACCCAGAGGGTGCCAGATCACAGAGAGCTTATTAATTTTGTATGCTCTTTACTCTTGATCCTAGAATAATGATTTGTTAAAGTATCAATGAAATATGTTACATTTGTGAACTAAAAAATAACACAATATTGTCTTTCAAATCTACAATGTCTGGGTTTAAATGCATTCTAAACATGTGAAAGCTACATTACCTGCAGCAACAATTACAATATCAGCAAGTTGGGTATGGATTTTCAGCTGATCTTTTGGTGTATATCTGTGAGTAATTGTTACTGTAGCATCACCTGTCAACACAGTAATCACAATTAGTGCTAATTTATAAAAGTGCAATGCAGTAGTAATTAAAATTAACATCCAGGCGTTGACACATTGACATCATCTAAGGCTTTACAAGATTCCCTTAGTGTGCAATTACAGCTCCGCATTCGCTAGGGTTAGGCGTGCAGGATCCTCCCAAAAGTGGAAAAATTGCAAGTATCAAAATGTCTGTGTGTGTCTGTAGGAAACGGGCTGAGACATGGTGGGGAGAGCAGGCACCCAGGATCCAAACTAGATCAGAGAAAGGAGAGGGAAAGGGGGTCGGCTGGCACTGTGGCTCTATATATCCTCTCTTGCCTATCTACTTCCTTAGGTGTGGTGGGGGGCATCACGAGAGGGTTTGTGGTCCTGAGAAATTAGACTATGATCCATCTTTGGTTGACCAGGCAGTGGCTGGGAGGGGGGGAACCAAAGGTGGGTTTTTAAAGGGCTGCACATCCTGACTGGAGCCACTTAGAGGGAAGGTTCCCCTGGAAAAGAAGCACTTGAGGTGGGAGGGCAGGGACTGAAGAAATTCATAAATAAACAAATCTGTGGAAGTTAAACCCACCAAGTGTGGAGGGCCAACTATAGTTCAGAAGCATCAGAGCATTTACCATATATTTCTATTTACAGGGACCTCTAAAGCAAGACAAATACCACCCATATAAAAGCTATATTTTAGAAGACAATTTGGACATGGTCCTTGGGAATATGTTTCTGTGCAAGACTCACTGAAATAAATAATGCATATTTCCCATGATTCTCATGATTTTCTTTCCCTCACGGCTATGATAGCAGTTTCCAGCTTTCTCAGATCCCATCTTCAACTCCCATATAGGATTCAGTTCTGTTCACAACCCACTGGTCCAAACTAATGGTACATGAGATCATTACTATGAGACTTGTCTAGGAAAAAATGACAGAATTCCAAGTGTGTTTCAGCTAATAAAATCACAAAAATCTGGAGTGCCCTCTGTACATGCAGGGGTTCCATTTTGGGAACCCTCATATAAAGAAAATTGAATGCTCCATCCCATTATTGTTAAGGGACACAATGTGTGCACACTCATGCTGGTAAAGGTGCACACCTGGCACATTCATTGACAACAACGGGATACAAGGCTTTGTGCGACCTCCCATTTATGTGTGTGGAGGTCACACCAGCAGAGGGTGCACTGCAGTATCTGAGTTATTGGCAATACGATCTTTCTGGAAGTGTCAGATAGAAAAGTAAAATAAGTAAATGAAGGTGCAAAACAGATTCAGGTAGAAAAATGAAAAGTCAGACTAAATGGCATCTCACTCTCTTTCATATCATTCTGGTCTCACATTTATTTTGTAGAAAATAAATAATGAAATATATCACTATGCTAGCAAAACTGAAGATGTATTTGGATTAAAGGAATAGTGTGTTACATCCATTTGTCGTTAAGACATGGACAGGTAGAAAACTATACATAGAAAAATGGTATATGTCTCTAAAAGACAGCCAAGCAACATCTTTCTTTTGAAAAATAGAAAAAGGGACAAAAACAGGAGTTCTGATTTCCATATAACTGAACAAGTTTCAGGTTATTTTGAATCGTGTTACAAAAAGTGATACTAAAGAAGTATTTTGCCTTTTTTGCTTCCTCTCTTCTCCTGTATTGAAGGTTGCAACAGAACCAATTAGGATATGCTTTAATGTACCTCCAGGCCTTTCATGTCCACCATCAGTATGCAAAAGCATTGAAATTGGCATTCCAACATTCTTTGATCTTCCAGCTACGACAACATTTCTTCCAAATGTTGGTATGCCTAAGAAAATGACCAATAATTAAATAGATAGATAGATAGATAGATAGATAGATAGATAGATAGATAGATAGATAATCAAATTATAACCCTGATAGTGCATTATTCATGTGAAATAAACGGCTTTTGGTCTTTCAGTTTTTGAAAAGGTTTGATCCAGCTATTGTCCATAATATTCATGTTGGACGCATTTGCACTCTTCCAATGTAGAGATAATGATAGAATTTCATTATACAGTGTTCACATTCTTCTCTTTTATTTGGATTAAATAGATTACCTTTACTACAACAGAGCAAGGACACTGGAGTACCTTTAAAGCAGGAGTGACAGTGTGTCTGTAGGGAAGAACATGGCCCCCAAGGCTTCTTTCTGTGAACCCATGACTGTCAATCCAGCTCCCCTGGACTGCCTCCTTGGAGTTATGATTCATATTTTTACAAAGTCACAGTCTCTCCCCCTGCACTGATCAATTAAAAAAAAAGACTTTTTTAAAAAAAGAACAGGAAATAGACTTCTGGCCACTTTTGTTTTCTGTTGTTTTGTTTTCTGAGATTTGTAACAATCTATGAAGCCTCTGGAAGATTCCCCCTCCGGCTTTAAAAGCATTTTCTCATGCAAAAATTTGGATCCTGAAAACGGAAAAAACGCAGTTCATATCACAGAAACCCAGACTTCAAATCAAAGTTTATCCATGTAGTTCTAGTCCTTTCAAGAAGCTCTAGGTTGCTTCTATATGAGGTTCTAGCTCTGTTAGCCCTGTGTTTTCCTTGTAACTGTTCCACACAGATACACACACGCACACACCAGAAGGGAAAGAGGAGAGAGAAGATTTTTAGCATTTCAGACAGGTCTCTCCTGCATCCCAGAAGGGTGAGGTTAATCACTTTGAACATATGTTTGAAGAGAAATATTCAGATATTATGGCAAGACATGGTGGCTTCCACTTCATAGAATCATAGAAATGTAGAGTTGGAAGAGACCACAAGGGCCATCCAGTCCAACCCCCTGCCATGCAGGAAAACCCTCAAAGCACTCCCGACAAGTGGCCATCCAGCCTCCGCTTAAAAACCTCCAAAGAAGGAGACTCCACCACACTCCGTGGCAGCACATTCCACTGCCGGACAGCCCTGACCGTCAGGAAATTCTTCCTGAGGTTCAGGTGGAATCTCCCCTCCTGCAGCTTGTATCCATTGCTCCTTGTCCTGGTCTTAAGAGCAGGAGAAAACAAGCCCACTGCCTCCTCGACATGACATCCCTTCAAATATTTAAACATGGCTATCATGTCCCCTCTCAACCTTCTCTTCTGCAGACTAAACATACCCAGCTCTCTAAGTCTGTCCTCATAGGGCATGGCTTCCAGGCCCCTCACTATTTTGGTTGCCCTCCTCTGGACCTGCTCCAGCTTATCCATATCCTTCTTGAATTGAGGTGCCCAGAACTGGACACAGTATTCAAGATGAGGTCTAACCAAAGCAGAATAAAGTGGTACCAATACCTCCCTCGATCTAGACACCATACTCCTATTGATGCAACCAAGAACTGCGTTGGCTTTCTTGGCTGCCGCATCACACTGCTGACTCATGTTCAGCTTGTAGTCTATTAAGACTCCTAGATCCCTTTCACACGTACTGTTAGCCAGCCACGTGTCCCCCATCCTATATTTCTGCATACCATTTTTTCTGCCTAAGTGTAGGACCTTACATTTCTCTCTGTTGAAATTCATTTTGTTAGCCTTGGCCCAGCTCTCCAATCTGTCCAGGTCCTTTTGAATTTTGATCCTGTCATCTGGTGTATTAGCAACCCCTCCCAATTTGGTGTCATCTGCAAATCACTTCATTTCAAATCACTTTAGCTGTTTTGACTAGAAGAGACTGAAACAGAAGTGCCATCAGACCTGAGAACATTTGGAGGGAAAGAGAACTTCTGGATTAACTCCACTGGCCTTAATGTAGAAGACAGCACCTAGCAACATTCACTTGTTTGGGAATATCACATACTCTGTACTCCCTAATTGCCCTTTTGGATACAGATCACTTTTATTCAGAGCAGCAGAGGCAGGCAGAAGTCAAAATACCATTGCCTTTTTTTCCACAGTATCTGTTTTGTGGAAGAGAAAGGAGAAGAAAGGGGATTAGCAGTCGGCTTCCCTCTCAAACTAGCCAAGAGACCTCTGAATTAATGCCTGGAAAGGAAGAGAACTACTCCATGGCAGAACCTAACAAGAGACTACTTCTCAAACAGCATAAAACCTTGAGTCATAGCAGTAGAAAAGGGTGTCTGGTGCATCACCAGGACTGAGCTGCTCAAGGTCCTTCAAGCAAACCAAGCAGGAGAGTACAATACCACTGACGCCTGTCATACAGACAGTTCCTTCCCTGACACCCTCTCTTCACCTCATAATCAGCTTAGGCAAGCCTTGCAATATTACGCTTCTTCTGGAGAGATCGCATTTCCTGGCCCTTTACTCCCAGCCCTTTAAAAGGACCAAAGTCCTGCAGACATCAAGAGAGAGTCTCATCTCCTAATGCACAGAAAATTTTCCACTGCAAGAAAAGTGCTTCACACCTCTAAATCACCCTGAGGTTTATACCATAGAGCACTCAGGGAAAGATCTGGGAGATTTCACCTTCCTTCCTTCTACTTGCTAGCCATTTTTAATGCACTAGACTGTTTTTAGGAGTACAATTTCAAACTAACACTAAGAGGAAAGGATCTCTTTTTCTTCCCTATTAGATTTCAAAAGCAGGCATTTCCCATGCAACTTCTCATGTTGACAGCACTGCAGATAAAATATATTACATATAGTCTGGATCCAAAATTCTGCTTCTAGCCTACTGTGTAAAAGTGATGCCTCAGTGGCACTAAAGAACTTTGGGTAGTGGTGCTCCCAGTTCTAGAAAAAACAACATTGTTTCTCTTTTTCCAAATCAGTACAATCACATGACAGTTACACCATAAATGAATCTAGACAGAATAACATCTCTAGCACAACCAACAGCAGTGCAAATTCAAAATTTAAAACAGAACACATTTCAGCTAGGATTTCTGTCTAAAAAACTTGGCTTTTTAGAAACTTAAGACCTAGAATATAAACTGATACATCATTTCTCTGAATTACTTTCCAGAATGTTTTCATTTTCCACTGGCTTAGACTGTTTGATTCAATTACCTGTCCTCTTTATTATTTCCCAAACAGCAGCAGCAGTGGCAGGTATAATAGAAGGCTGGTCAAGACACAATCGGCCAATATTGAAAATATGGAATCCATCCACATCTTTTTCAGGTACAATTGTGTTGCACACAGTCCTTTCATCAATGTGCTCTGGAAAACAGTTTTATATTCTCCTGTTTTATTTACTTCTCACTCAGCAATACTATCAATACAATTGCCTTGAATACCTAGTACAACTAACTCTGCTGATACTGACAGATGAATTTCAGTATTTAGGGAGGTCATGAAACACACAACAACTATGTTATTTTTCAAGAATCAGTTACTCAACCCCAATACTGGAGGATAGAAAAGGGGATTTCTTAGCACCAGTTTCTTTTCTCTATGCTTCCAGGAACCCAACCTGCCATGCAGGTGGAGGAAAGTAAAACTTCTGATTGGCTTATCTACCATGACAAGATTTCCAGTCTCTTAAGACTGAACCGAGAAGAGCAGGTACAGTCTTCTGATCATATTGGGATGAACTGGGAAAGCATCACATAACTATGTCTCTGAATAAATGAAAGAAAATAGAATTAAAACAAGCAAGATGGGAAAGAATAAGGTTCAATGTAGGCTAAGTTGTTTCACAGGCAAGTCGCGACTTAAGGCAGTTGTTTAGGATGGGAACTAAATGCAACTTAGTCTGCATCTGGCCTAATAATGGCAGCAGCAAAGGTTTGGTTCTTCAAACAAGCATTGAGCAAATAGGATTCTCTAATTCTACCTTCCAAAGAGAGGAAGTAGGATGATGGAGAGAGCACCTAAAGTGGGGAACTGGAAACTGCTATTTTCGCTTGATCTATAAGATGCCTGGGAATTTCAAGAGCAATCAAATATTCAAGTCACCAGGCACTTTATAAGGATTGCAGTGAAACCCCTGGGAACAGTACAAATTCAAATGTTAAGGCTCTGACTTGATAGTTCTCTTGTGAAATGGTTTCATGAAAATCAGGTAAGCTTGCAATGTGCCAAACAGTGCCAGTAAATCCTTGGGATTCATGGTCACTACGAATGAATGGCCACGTGTTTTCATCACGAGATGTCTCTTTCTTAAGTTCTCAACTATTTTCAAATTGGTTATTTATCTGCCAACTTCTTGTTATTAATCCAATTTCATGTTGATATTCAGATTTGTTTGTTCTTAACAATTTTTCACATTATTTATTTCATTTTTTCTGGTTTACATTTAGTATATGGTTTTCTATATTTTTCATTTTGTAATTACATTTTTTGCCATTTTTGTTTAATCTATACATAACAGATTATTTTTACTGATATTACCGAATTGTTTACATACTCTTTGTTGATCAAATATTGCAATCACGAGCTTCCAAGCACTTTTTGGAATTCTGCTAGCAATGCAGTATACAAAAAAACTTTCCTTACATAATCTTTTATTGCTTTGGAAACAGTTAGACTCAATAAAATATAGGTTGCCATTGCAAACACCAAGGACTGCTGCTCTGGGGCTTCAAAACTTCTTTAGCATCACCTCTAGATTTTTTATCAAACTTTTTATGCAAAGGTAGTGGAACGTGTAACCCTCCATTTGTTGCTGGACTGAACCTCCAACATCCATCAGTAATGGCTATGCTAGCTAGAGCTGATGGGAACTGCAGTTCTACAACACCTTGAGGGTCACATGTTCTTCACTCCTCCCTTAGGCCTTATCCATCATAAGAATTTTACACTCATACATGATATTGTCAACAAAGAGTAAAGCTTGCTGCTTCCAATGTTCTTTGTTCTGGCAGCCTTCATGTTAATACTGCCATCATGTGGTCAATATTTTTTCATTATTGGATTTATGCATGATCATATCTACCCTGATAAACAACAGTCTGAAATAAAACAGAATAATCAAATATTCTCCCTATCTCTTTTAGAGTACTGGAGGGAGAAATCAGCCAAAAATCTTATTTTACGTTTTGTGAGCTCATGCTGGAATGTACTCTACCAATTCTATCTGCAAGATGTCTTAGAAAATCAGCTGGATCCAGTGAGTGGAAAATATAAATATCATACAAATTGCAAAAAGTCTAGCTATATTTAATATAGAATCCAAAAGATCTCATTTGAAAGTGAGAGAAGCAACTGCTTTGAAGGAAGCTATCTC
Source organism: Iguana delicatissima (assembly GCA_948472985.1). NCBI lineage: Eukaryota > Metazoa > Chordata > Lepidosauria > Squamata > Iguanidae > Iguana > Iguana delicatissima. The sequence continues at coordinate 165,818 of CAOKZL010001756.1, read as the reverse complement.
CTCTGTCACAATTGTGTCCAGCAACTGCTATTCCAAGTAATAAGGAGTTTGTTTTTCTACATACTGGCCTCAATTAAGCAATTAAATACAATTTTTAAAAAATTAAAATGAGGGATTCTAACTGGGGAAGTAAATATCAATAAGATCAACATAGTCTTGGGAAAAAGGGATTATTTTTAACTCTTCAGTTGCATTGGTATGGATACTATACCAACTGCACTTAATTTTTCTCATTTATTCCCCCAAATCACCCAACCCATCTTATTTGTATAAAATAGTATGGCATTACCTGGCAGAGGTAACTGGACTAATATGCCACTGACTCTTGAATCATGGTTTAGTTTGGCTGTTAGATCTAGAAGCTCTTCTTGAGAAATATTCTTAGGTTTCAGTATTATTTCACTAGAGATGCCTGGAAAAAAATCCACACAAAACAAACAATATTACTGGGAGGGAAAGCTTAACTTTGTTTTATATAAATGAAACAAAACTGAAATCGCATAATTCTACATTTCAGAAGCACTCGTATTTAACTTTTTTTAAGAAAAACATGGTAAAATCAATGTGCATTCATATAATCATTTTTTTAAAGGCATACCTACAGCTGCTGCTGCTTTTACTTTATTTCTTACATAGGTGTGACTGGCCGGGTTGTCCCCTACAACAACAACCGTGAGATGAGGCCTCTTGTTTCCAAGGGCGAGCCAAGATTCTATATCCCTTTGTATCTCCTCACAGACCTGGGCAGCCAGCTTTTTCCCTGAGATAATAGTTGCTTCAGAACTATAAGATACAAAAAAGATGCAACGAAAATATTAAAGGAATCTGTAACTTTTAATGCCACTACTGAGAAAATAGCAGCATGCTAATTTCCTGTCCTTGTGTGTGGAGTGTGTGTGTGTTGCCACTGAAATAAATTAGCTTCTGCATGAATGACATGAATGCATTATGTCTACAAAAGTTAGGAAATCAAAAAGATACTCCACTGTAAAATGGTATATAGTCCATAATGAGAAGACTATGGGCCTTTCTGCAATACATTGCTATAGCGCTATTTTTCCTGTTCAACATCCTGTGGAATTCTGGGGTTTGTACTTTATTAAGGCCAAAGAGCTCTCTGGCTGAGAATTCTAAATGCCCCTCCCTAAATTGCAAACCTCAGGATTCCATAAGATGTTGAAAGTGAAATAATAGCACTATAACAGTGTGCAAAGTGTGTAGTGTGCGAAGGCCCTGTGTTTAGAAAGATTTCTGCAATTTCTGCAATACTTTCATATTACCTTCTTAAGGCTGTGCCTTTGCAAATAATCCAGGAAACCTTTAAGATGGTTTCACATTCAGTTGGAGGCATCCTCCCTAGCCTTAGAAATAGTGAGGAATCTGTGAGTTCATTGGCACCCAACTAGTGATCCATTCTACCCATTCAAAATGATGTGAATCACAGACTCTCATTTGTAAATAGAACCTACAGCAGTAAAAAAAAAAATCTTTCAACAGAACGCTTTATATGCAACAGATTTTGTAATGCTATCCTAATTTACTAGCAATAACGATATCATAACAGTGCAAATCATTCATTTATGCTGGCTAGATGGGTTGCTGCTGTTGTGTCTTCAAGTCATTTCTGACTTATGGCAGTCCTAAGGCAAACATATCACAGGATTTTCTTGGCAAAAAATGTTCAGAGAGGGTTTGCTTTTGCCTTCCTCTGAGTCTGACAGAGTGTCACTTGTCCAAGGCCACCCAGGGAGTTTCCATGGCTAAGTAAGGATTCAAATCCTGGTTTCCAGAATCAAATCACTACACCACACTCTACATGATATCGAATAGTAAGATCACATACTCTGACAAATCCCAAAGATGCACTGGTGTCATAAATCTGCACCAATACTAAGCTACTTATCCTGATGCCAGCCCATCTCTGTCAGTGGAAATGCTAAAAATGGGCAGCATTGGGGGAGCTGATTTAGACAGCATCTCTTAGACAACAGTCCCACTCTCTGAAATAGCATAGTGTTAGATTGGCAAAAGAGGGGGTTCAAGTCAAAACATTCCCACTGGACTCAGTGGAATTCCAAAACTTACATACCATCCCATATTTGCCTTACACCAGAATTCCAAAATATTTTGCAGAAAAGTACAGCACATTGCTAGCAATACACAAACCTCAGAAAAGAAACACATCTATGCGATGGGGCTGCATCATCTGATGTCACGTCAAAAGAGATTCTACAGCACAGAAGGGAGAATTCTGGCAACAGGAACTCTGATGAAAGAACACTCAGGGCAGAAAGGAAACCATCTGCACAAACAAAAACATCCTAGCACAGTAGCACATGCTAGGTATTTGCAGACAGAAAGTTCCTCATACAAGCAATTAGGAGGCTGCTGTTCCATGTTTTCCTCCTTAACCAATTTTTCATGGTAGGAAAAAAAGGCAGAAGTAATGGAAGACAAACATAGGAATGTTATGTGTGAAGGGCAATGACATCTTCTCACACCCCTATGAAATTTAGCAAGAGGTTGAAGATCACATTATGAAAGCCTTCTATGGAAGTATCCAGCAGAGTGCTAAAGCCCGTCTTCTCTAAATTATTAGTGAACCTGGCCAATGGGAATACAATGAAAACTTCTCACAAGGCCTTACAAGGGAGAAGGGGCTTTGTGTACGTCAGTAATAATAACGCAGTATCAACTCCTCTCTACTGCCTGCCCCTAGTAGGCAGTGAGTTTCACACCAGTAACACCACAAAGCAGAGCACAGAGAGTCAGCTTGGAGACAATAATTCTTTTCGTACGTGTGAAGCCCTCACTGCTAGAGAAGGAGGTAGCAACCTCCTCACTCCTGCCATTTCACACAGCCAAAAAGAACTCATAAACATATTTATCCAGGACATCATTCCTGCTTTCCCTGCTTTTAAATTTCACTTCCCATGCTGAGAGGTCTATCTTTTTTCTATCACACTTTGATACTCAAGTTGGTCAACAGCAGCTGCCTGTGCATCTCCTATTATAACCACATGGAAGGTGTCTTTGGAGTGGTTCTGAGCCACTTCCAGACAGCCTATGAAAACACAAGTATTTTCATAACCCATACCAAAACACTACTGTAGGAATTCATACATTTCATAAAGAAACCTGCTAGTCATCTACAGTGATTATTAGGTATCAGAGCAGGAGTCTACAGTAGGATAAATATCTTCACATCAGTATAAAGAGCAGAATGGTCAACAAATGGGCAATTAGGCAAATATGGAAGAGTGAAGGGATCAGAGCATCCAGAATTTTCATTGCTCTCAGATATAGCAAGAAAAGCCTGTAACCTCCAGGATGGTGAGTGTTCAGGTTCCCCACCCTATATCTGTGACTGGCCAGTGACAAGGGATTAGGACAGAAGAGGGAAAGCGTGGCCCTGAATATGCCTGAATTCAAACAATTGCCGGAGCTTAGTCCTGCAGTTGGTTTTCACTGTCTTGAGGTGAATATAAATTAATTTATAATTTATTTATACTGTATTATTTTAATTAAGATTTTTTTAAAAAGATTAAACAAAGAACTGCAGCTGTTGAGGGCTTACATACCCTGGAAAGTAGTTGCCACAAACAGCCTCTCCTTTCTTCAGCTTTTAATTCAGACCTCAAAACATACCATGCTTTACCATTACCTGTAAGGCACCACCCTATATTATATAGTAACAACATATTCTTTCTGCCCCTTAGCATCCTCCTCAGAACTTAACACTTCAGTAAGCTTCTTTTTATCTAGCTCACACTTGACACCATAAATATCTTGTACTATCATTAGAAAATAATAATAATAATAATAATAAACAACCAGCAACCACTATCTTCTTGCCAGAGGAAAAAAAAAGTTTGAGAGAAAGGAACCCATTTAGCCAAACTGGGAAAATATATGTCATAAGAAAGCTGGAAAAAACAAAAGGGGTCTTAAAAACTGTTTTAAAATTAGTTTTATTACTGCTTAAACACTTATAGAAAATGACACTAGGGTTTCCCCTCCACATAATTATTTCAGATATTTTTTGTGTGAGTTTCTTTTTAGTTATCTTGTCTTCTTATCACAGATTTCTGGGCCTAGGAACTAACGTAACACTTATATGTTCCTTTGAATTCTTCTGCGTTCAAAGTGAATCAGAAACAAAATTAAAAAGTTGAAATGCATTACAAACACAGCACTAGACATACAGTACTAGGAAATCCCACTCATAGCAAGCAAAGGGTACTTTTCTTAAACAAAGTTCACATCTGCAATTAGATCAGTCCTATGTGTCTGCTATGTTCTTTAGTTGTTTTTTTAAATAGTCGTTGTAGTTTGTGATCATTGGTTGTTTTTAATCCCTTCATAATTGTATGCTACCATGGGTACAATTTATTTCTTTATCCTTTTTTTTACATCAATATCTCACGTTTCTTCCAAAAGCTGAAAGTGGTGTACATTTGGATTGCCAAGTTCATTATGGGACAGGGTTCCTATAGTTTTAATTATTAAGAGATCCTGGATCAGAAAGAGGTATTGTAAAGTTCTGTCTTCTGGAACTATAGCACATTTCTTCCTTCATCTACATAAGCTCATCTTTCAGCTGCTGAAGCAACTGAAGCAATAGGGCTATTTACTGGACAGGGAAGCATGAAAGAGCACAGGGAACTGAAGGTGATCTTATTGCTGTGAATCCAGCTCCAAGAACAGAACTGGACGCTTCTCTGACACCACCATCCTTGCTCTCTACAGCCAGTTAATAGCTGTGGAGCAGGGAGGCTGCATTAGCTAATAGGTAGGGTCACGGATGGTGACAAAGGAAACATCCCATAGTTCCACATAATGGAGCATTACAGTATCTCTTCCCAATCCAGGACCTGTTAATGATCAAAGCTACAGGAGCCCCATCCTATATTCATCTCTAGTATACAGAGTTCTTCTCTCCAGGCCCAAACCTGCCAATTTTTATCCTCATAACAACACTGTCACACATTAAATAAGTACACTATATATATTTTTAGTTTTGTGAATTAATTTACAGCTATTGGTATATTCTGAAATAATTAGCTCTCTCAATTATGTTTACATGCACTATAGTATTTGAAACAGGAACAATATCAAATAAACAATATTCCATGTGTACTAAAACTAGTGTTATTGTGACTTCTTTACAACTTTTACTTTTTATTAAAAAAATATTTAAAATTTTCTGATTGTTCCTACACTACAGCTAGACAAGCCTGAAATATAATTAAAACTGATGCTAATCACAGGGGTCAAATTATTGAAACAAAACACTAAAACGAGCCACAGTTTCAGTTATTTTAGATTGCTATCAATAGTGTTTAATAAAACGTTAAAGGTAAAATATACCTTTTAATATCTAAATATTTTACTTAATTGCATCCCTTTGATTCATAACGTAAATGAGTTTAAGGGGCATATTGGGGGAAGCAGACAGGGCTGAATTCAGAAGATGGAATCTCTTCTCTCTGATGCTCCTGGAAGAGAAAAGAGAAACCAATAAGCATGGGCACATTGCCTTGTATTCTCCCCAGCCATGTCCCATAACTCATGGTCAGAACTGAAAGATCTCTTTACTTATACACCTCTGAAACCTATAATTCCAACTACACAGGTGTTCTATCATCACAGCATACCATAAATCCTAATTACTCAAACTGTCTAGAAGTACCAAATCTGTGCTGCAAGGTATCACATCCAAGACCGAGGCCCTGCTCATTGGGATTCACAACATTTCATTTGTTAAATCTATTTATTGTTTATATCCCTGCCGCCTAGTCCAACAGACTCAGAGGAGAAATAATGCAGGCTTGCATACAAGCGCATATTTTGCAAGTTTCCATCAGACATGCTTTTATTTTCAGAATAACTTTCAAATACAAGCCCATTCCATGGAGGGAAAGAAGTCAGAAGATCACACCTAAAGCTCTAAAAGAGAAAGCCTGCATGTCTGTCTGTGGCAGCCATCATTCACATCAAGTTGCATATTTCAAAATTTGGAAAGTGTCTTTGATTGTCATGCAATGTGCAGTTTCAAAATAAAAATGTGAAACTCCAAAAGAGGAGGGGCTTCCTAATAGGAAAGAAAAAAGCTGCAGTAACTCCTTAGGACACTACAAATATTAGCACACTACTGTAGACACTTTGACAGAATGTTCTTGTACCCAAATGATAATGGTCAGTTGCAAGTCAAATTTCAAACATTAGGACTCCAAGAAGCAAAAAAAGGAGGCTACTATAACTCATTTGGAATTTTTTTTTTCAACAGTGAGAAAACAGGAGAAGCTGGTTGAGGCACTGCTGTTAAATGTCTTTAGGCAGGAAAAAAGTGGGAAACAGAAGAGGGCTAAGGCAATGCTGCTAAGCTTCCTGAGGCTGAAAAAGTACAGGAAATGGGGGAGGGCTATCTCAGGTATTGCTAATAAGATTTCTGAAGTAAATTAAAAAATGGCAAGAGGAAAGAGGAGGTGCCATGGGCCCCTTTTGGGATTTTAGGTACAGACCCAAGATACTAATTTCAGCTAGTTACTTGCCTAAAAAAAAACACTTGCCCTACCTATTTTATTTGAAAATTGTACTTGTTAATACTTAAACATGTATAGCTAAAAAAAAAAAATCCTGTCATATATCAAGGATGATGAACTAGTCCTTCTGTCCCTTACTCAACTACATCCAAAGGACTAACCTCTGGTATTAATTTCACACTACTACTTTCCAAAACATTAACAAAGTGGAGCCATGGCTTTCTATCCTAGTTAAACAAACCCTATAAACATCTTTAAGGTTTCCTACAATTTATTGCCCAGTGTACCACTAATAATCAATGCTTTTTGTTTTTAAAATTCCGAATCAGAATGGTTTCAATCCATATCATCAAAATATGTGCCAAGAAATATACAAAATCACTACAAAGCTTCTTTGATTGGAAATAATAATGGGAAAAAAATTGCTACAAACAGTGATGCTTCTGTCACATTCCTTTTCCTTTGGACAAACCATTATCTGTCTTCATCTAAAGTCAAATCACTCTTCAGAGTTGGGAATTAGGAAAAGACTTTCAATGGCTATAACCAGTCTTTTCTTCATATTCTTTTGACATGACTTAAAAAGCAGGGCAACTTTTAAATACTTGCACTGTTGTATTCACACACTTTATAACCAGCATCTCTGCAATACCATCATAATACCGGACTGTGTTTTATATCCTTTTGTGCTTTAATTTTCATAGAGGACATGTTGGCCTAGGGCTTTGAACATTAGCACAGCAAATCTTCCAGTTGGGCAATATTAAACATTCACACATTTAGTGGTAATCTCAGTTAAGACAACTACAATCCATTGCCATTCTCCCATCCTCAAAAGAGGATGCTTGCCACCACAAAAGGGACACTAAGTCACAGCATATCAAATCTTGCTTCAGTTGCTTTCCCCCAACAGTCTTTCTCCCAGCAATTTTTAACTTTACAGAGTGTAAACTTATGTTCTTAAAATGAACATGGTTCTAGGAAAGATGGCCATCAGGCCTTCACTAGATATAGATGCTGTGTAATATGTTGCTTTTCTTCAAGTTTCTAGTTCTGGAAACTCTTCTACAAGGCTCCTCAAAGCACAGCATGGTTCTCCAATGCAATTTTCATGGTCCAAATAGTTAAATCTCATTTTAAAATTCTCAGTTTTATTTTATTCCAAATAAGCTAATATTCTTCTAGTTATTATATGTATACAACAATTTGAAACCATCATATAACATCAAACAGAACACTAAATCTAACATTGTGCCAGCGGTCACAATGGAACTTCCATCGTTTCCCCCCCCCCCACTGCAGATTGCTGAGCTACCCCTTTTAAAATGTGGCCAAGGTGCATATCATTCCATCCGAGTTTGTTCAGAAAATGAAAACAGACATGGATAGCTTAGCATTTCAACCAAATGCAGAAGTATGGTTTACTGTGCTCAAACAAGCCAAGATTCATAAATCAACTTTAAACCAAGCTTTACTATCAAATTCTTAATCCTGGCTTGTTTGCACACAATAAACCATGAACTTAGGTTTATATATAATGCTAAGATGTCCATGTCAAAATGGTAGCAAGCCAGATCCACGTGCAAACATGCAGCCCATGCATATCATCATTTATTAAATATTCCAGACTTCTTGGCTTTTTGTTATGTACGAATATAGCATGTGACTTTTCATCCCTGACATTCTCGTGACACCTGCACACTAGTCTTTTTTTAGAAAAAGTACTCCCTTTTTAAAATACAGTGGCCTACCTAATTGCAAAGTGTTTCAGTTCCTTTGTTTGTTAGAAGCCCAAACTCTTTCCTAGATTCTTAAAATTCACTTTCTTATATTCATCCTGAGTAAACGGGGGAAAAAAAAGGCTAGCTCATTTTCCATTTCCACTAAATAGTAAACGGAAGACTTTGCTGCGGAAGACTGGCTGAGTGATGTCACCAGGAAATAAAAAAAAAATCTGCATCTGTGATAATTTTTGCTTTTGTTTAAAAAAGCCATTAATAGATATAAAGAGAGGAGCTCTGCAAGCCTGGCTGGTGCCATCCAATCACAGTGCAGGGAATGTGGGGGGGCTATGGGGATGAAAGGATACGAAACTGAAGCTTGTCTGTAACAGAAGGCAGATAGGAGAAAGATGGTATGGAGAGAAGGAAAAACTGCAGATAGGAGAAAGGATGACCTAGAGATGGGGAAAGATGGCATAGAGATGGGGAAAGCTGTAATAGATAGAGGGCAGTTAGCAAGGGGAAAGAACTGAATAGGGTTTGGGGGAGCTGTGAATGATTAAATAGTTTAGGGGTTAAGGTTTGACCTAATTGTGTATTAATAAGCTTTTACTTGTTTTTTCTTTTCTTACAACTGGCCACGCTTACCACAGTGAACCCACTGAACAGCACATCCACTGGTCCGTACAGGAATCACCCAATCCAGGGAGGGATTTTGAGCGGGGAAAGGGCAAGGAGAGTGAGAGAAGCTCAAGCTTAGAGAGGGGATCTGTCACAGTTGGCCACAGCAGTCTTTCAAGTATCTTTCAACATATTCTTTCAAAGTTTCATAAATGAAAAAACAAAACAAAAACAAATTGCGAGCCTCCCCATAAAAATATAAAAAAGAAACAACGAATGAAGCATAAGCATAAATGATAAATTAAGGAGTTGGCTACAAAACTCTAGCCCTAAAGGAGACTAAAATTCTGCCTATTCCCAGCTCTTATGACAAGCTGGGATATGCACAGCTACAGACAAGCAGGGTTACTACTAAACAGCCTTTCTTCTCCTCTTCCTTCTCCACCTTTTCACATGTTCCATTCAGTTTTAGTTTTACAGACTGTTAGAAAGGGCTCATGTGGCAAACAAACAACCCTAGACTATAGAAAATTACAAATTAAAGAAAGCTACATGTTAAGGAAAGTAAGTCTTGTTCAGCGTTCTCCCTGACATGCTAGCTTTCTTGGTGGAAGATCTTTAAAACTTTCATATAATTAGTTTGGCATAGAGCCGCTACACTTGACCATAGAACTATAAGAATTATGTCGGATCATATCTGTTTAGGCTGATCTAGCCCATTATTCTTTTCATACAGTGTTCAACCAGAGGCCCCTCCGAACCTCACAAGCAGTACATGAATGCAGCAACGCATATCCACATCAGTGTATTGCCTTTGAGGGTCAAACTATATGCTATATATAGTGTGCAGCTTAAACTCACTATATTTTTTTAACCAAATGTAAAAATATCAGGCCCCAATCCAGATCAGGCACTTGGCACACAAGGCTCCAATAACAGGATGGCTGTAACATATTTAACTTAGTACGTAGTCTAATTCTGATACTCAAGGCAATACATGGCCATCATGACTACTAGTAGCCATTAAATCACAAAGCGCACATCATGCGATTCGAAGTAATACAACACAAGTACAGGTTTATCCACTCAGCAAGAACAATCCTCACAGCTTAACTACACATAGCAGCTGTAATCTCTCTGTTAGCCTCCACTTTTTTTGTTTTTTACTGAGTGATATGGAGGATCGGTGTTGTAGGAGCATGAAGAATGCCTTCACTGATCAATGCTGTAAGTTGCCCATTTAAATGAGAGACAACCAGCAAACAAGCAGATGCAACTAAGCACATTCTGCACCCCCTCCCAATCCAAGTGAGCATGGAGGTTGCAGCAATACTATCTCAGGCCCTTTTCAGTTAGCAGCAAAAAGCAGATTTCAAAAAAAGTGGAACCAGCAGCTGGGGTAACTTCCATTGGTTTCAGAGGAAATCTATGGCCATTTCCATACTACAGTGTTATAGTGCTATGATTCCACTTTCAACATCCTGTGGAATTCTGGGGTTTGCAGTTTACTGAGGCCAAGGAGCTCTCTGGCTGAGAATTCTAAAGGTCTCTCCCTAAACTGCAAACCCCAGGATTCCTAGGATGTTGAAAATAGAATACCACTATAACAATATAGCGCAGAAACGGCCTAAGTGTATCCATGCTACACAGTTAAAGCAGTCTGATAACAGTTAAGTTACCATGGTTCTGTCTTATGGAATCCTGGGATTTATAGTTTGGTGACAGATTTGGAATCCTCCGCTGCACCTCAGGGGCCAGTTATAGAGGAGCTTGCCAAAACAGAATTTAAAAGTACCTCAGTCCCATCATCCAATTAAGAGGGAACCAGGCTTGTTAAAGTGAGAGCAGTTAAACCTTGTGAAACAGTGTAATGCAATCTCCTCTCTCAGGGATGATTTCTGCGGTACAACGGCCATTTCCGCACTAGACGGTTATAGTGCTATTATTCCACTTCCAACATCCTATGGAATCCTGGGGTTTGCAGTTTAGGGAGGAGCCTCAAAGGCCACCCTGAAAGGCCTCTCCCTAAACTGCAAACCCCAGGATTCCACGGGATGCTAAAGGTGGAATAATAGCACTATAATAGTCTAGTGCGGAAATGGCCAATGTGTGTCCCGTCAGACAGGAGCGTTGCCTTTGGGGGCTTGAGATGCTGTTGCTCTCAATATTTCGGATTCCCCCCCCCCACCTTAACCTGCTGAGTCTGCTTCCCCTGCAGGTAGGCCCTTAAACTCTCATGACGAGCTAAACCCCAGTTACCCATGCGGCTCCGCAGGGCCGGCAGCTTTAAGCTTGCCTGCCGTACCCCGCCTTATTCCCTCCTCTTCCACACCTGGCACTGCTGCGCGGGGCGCTGCTCCGGCTGCGGCGGTTGTGCGACCAGCTTCCGGAGGCCGCGAGGAGGAAGAAGCCCTCCCGCCGTCTCCTCTTCAGCAGCAGGAGGCGACTAGGGACACCCGTCGCCGCCGCCGCCATCGCCAAGGAGCAAAGACGGCGGGCGTCCTCGAGGGATGTTCGCTCGCGCCGGCTGGCTGGCTGGCTGGCTGGCTGGCCGGCCGGCCCGGAGGCGGCTCCGCCTCTTCCCTGCGCCTGCCCGCGGACGGCGGGGAAGGATGCTCCCTCTGCAGGTTCAGGCAGGGGTGAAGGGCTGGGTGCGGGTCCTAGGCCATTTCCGCACTAAATTGTTATAGCGCTGTTATTCCACTTTCAACATCCTATGGAATCCTGGGGTTTGCAGTTTAGCGAGGGGCCCCTCGGCCCCTCCCTAAACTGCAAACCCCAGGATTCCATAAGGTGTTGAAAGTGGAATAATAGCGCTATAGACAGTCGAGTACGGAAATGGCCCTAGAGAGGAGGAGGAGGGGGACCGTTGGCTGCTTTCTTCCCCTCAGGGAGGGTTACAGGACTTCGAAAGGCCAAAGGCGGCGATCCTGGATCCATTTACCAAGAAGAAAGCCCTGTTGCAGACCGTGGGGTTACTGCTGAGTAGGCATTCCTAAGATTGTACCTCTGTTGTGGATTAGCTCTTGCAATTGAGCAACGCGCAGACTTTCAGGTTGGAAGCAGCCAGGCTGCTTATTTAACAGAGATGATACTTAGAGTTTTCTGTGTCAGACTGAGGCCCTTCCCACACTAAACAGCTACAATGCTATTTCACTTTCAACATCCTGTGGAATTCTGGGTTTTGTAGTTTACTGAGGCCAAAGAGCTCTCTGTCTGAGAATTCTAAATGTCCCCCCTAAACCACAAATCCCAGGATTCCATAGGATGTTGAAAGCAGAATAATAGCACTATAACTGTAGTGTTGGAAAAGGCCTGACAATGGAGAAGATGAACGTTTTAGCCGCTGATACAGCAAAGGCAGAACTCAGCTCCAATTTCATGCATTGTCTTGCACAGAAGAAACTGTTCAACCAGACAAAAATAGTGAGTTGAATGGAAGGATTTGTAGTTTGTGATCTGTAAAGAGGCAACAAGAGGCACCTAAGGCCCTTGCACACTACATAATATAGTATTATTATTTTGTTTTAACCTCTTCCTGTTCCATCCATACCGTCCTATGAAATCGTGAGATTTTTAATTTAGGGAGAGGCATTTGGAATTATCAGCTAGATAGCTGTAGTGCATTACCATACTACAGTCTCCAGAATTCTATAAGAGACATCTAGGACAGTCAAATTGGAATGGTAGTGCTCTAACTGTGTAGTGTGAAAGGGTCCCTAGCTACTCTGATTCAATTATCCAGGGCCATGTACATTCTTAAGGAACTTGCAGATGCAGATCTCAAAACAGCCGTCTGTTTATTTGAATGATTTATTTAAAGGATGTTTCTGTTACCATATTGGACCATGTCTTTTCTAGACGAATTTAAATGCAGTGTCACAAAACCAGCATATAGGACAAATTGCAACAATAGTCTGGAAGCAATGGTCAACAAGGAACAAACCTTAGAAATAGTATACAGTACAGCATTTTTAAAGAAAGGTCATGAAACAATCCAAATCAGCAGGTTAAAATCAATGCTCTAAAATGGCAGCAACTAAATTCAGTTTGCTTAATTAAAAGCTAACTTTGAGATGTAGGTTTTTATGGAAGTTGGTATGGAAAGGGCTGACTGCAGAACTCTTGGAAGAGAATTCTGTATAGTCAGGCAGTGGTGACTAGTAGCTTTCATGAAATGAGGGCAGTGATTCTGGGCCAGGTTTTATTCTAAGACTGCAAAGGACCTCTCCAGGGTCCTGAGCCTGGCCCAAATAGGTTCAACACTTCAGATAGCTTTAAGGGAGCTATACAAAATCCAGAGTGGGTTCATTGCCCCATGACATGGAAGCCACCAGGTGTCAATGGAATCCTCACTGAAGAGCCTCATTTAATAAATGACCAAAGGCCGCCCAATGGTTTTCCATGGCTGAGTGGGTATTTGAACACTGGTCTCCAGAATCATTGTCTAACACTCAAATGACCATACAAAGCTGGCTCTCATCTGCAGTTTAGAGAGAGTCATTTAGGATTCTCTGTCAGAGAGTTCTAGTGCCCTTGTTATTGTGTGCCTTCAAATCATTTCTGACTTATGGTGACCCGAAGGCAAACCTATAACTTTTTTTTTATGGGGCTGAGAGTGTGTGATACTTCTAGTGCCCTACCAGATAACAAACCCCAGGATTCCATGGGATTTTTCATGGCAATTAAAATGGAATCATAGCACTGTAACTGAGTAGGGTAAAAGAGCTGCAGGTGAAACGATGAGAGGCTGAAGGTGCACAGATGTCTGCATGTTCAAAAGAAGTGGAGTATCTGTTCTGCTTTCATCAGACCTCACCTACCATTTTGTCTCAATGTTTTTTGGCTCTGCAGTTTATGAAAAATATCAACAAACTGGAATGTGTCCGGAAAGGTTAACAAAAATGATGATGGACCTCGGACCAGGAAGGGTGAAGCTGCTGTTTGTTTTAGCTTGCAGAGGAGACAATTTAGAGACAATAGGTTAGCCATCTTCAAATATTTGAAAAGCTGTCACAAAAATGGTGGAGTAAATTTGTTTCTTGTATTCAAGGCCCAAACCAAGGGGTTCAAAATTGTAAAAATGGGAATTTTGACTAAATATTTGAAAAAACTCCATGATGTTTGACAGTGTGAGAGCCTGGTGCAGATGGTGGACTCTCCTTTAAAAAAAAAAAAAAGCAGCAGCTGGATGGCTACTTAATCAGAAATCTTAAAGTAGTCGAATTCCTACTATGGAATAGGTTGGCTTATATGACCTTTGAGAATATTCCAACTCTAGAATTTCATATTGTGACCTGTCATTGAGGGTAAGCATCTTTGAATTTTGGAGAAAAAAAGGTTTTCCAGTACCTACATTTTAGAAATATACTGAGCATAAAATTGTCTCGTGTGATAGTTGGTAAACTCAGAAAAATGCATTTGTTTAGCACCTTATTTCCTGTACATATATGCTGCCTTTTTAAAAAAAATCTAAAGTAGCTTACAAAAAAATATTAAAACAAAAGTAAAGCTATTCCATGTAGAACATGGAAAATAATAAGAAAAAATTAAAATTCAACATTCAGCATTGGGCCTAAGATCTGGGATGCCAATCTACACTACAAGCCTAGCAATTTTTTTTAAAATAATAATGTCATTTCTTCTCCTAGAGAATCCAAGGAATTGTATTTTGGTGAAGGTGATATGAGATCCATGCTTTTTGCGCTACAGCAGTGGTTCTCAACCTGTGGGTCCCCCAGATGTTCATGGACTTCAGCTCCCAGAAGCCCTGAGCATTGACCATAGTGGCTGGGGCTTCTGGGAGCTGAAGTCCACGTACATCTGGGGACCCACAGGTTGAGAACCACTGCACTACAGTATCTCAAAAGTCCTTGAGTCCAGAAAGAGGGAAGAAAGTTTGTTGTATGCATGTGTGTGTGTATGTAAGAGTGTGTGCCCTTTATCTCCCAGCTTCTACTAAATGAAAAACTAATAGAAACCAAGGATTTAACCATGCTAAAGAAGCCCTAAAACCATTTAAAGATTATATACACAGGAATGTTCCCAAAGAGGGAGGGAAGAAAAAAAGTATTCATTGTCTTTTCTGCTTCTGAAACCTCTCCTAGCATGACACGAACAGTGCTACAAGGCTCCTGTTTATTTTTTTAAAAGATATATTTATTAATAATTTCCAAAAACACTAAAACTCTACAATTACATAAAAAACAACATAAAGAAAACATGAAACATATGAATTAGAAAATAAAAAGAAGAGAAAAAGAGAGAAAAAGAATCAAGTTCCATTCTCCCTTTAAATAGATTATAGCAGTCTAATTGATTCAAGCCTCTCATAGATAATATCCAACATTTCTCTTCCTCCCCTCCCTCAATTACTGCTTTCCAAAAAAAAGGGGGGGGAGGAGAAGGAAAAGGAATTTGTTGACTTGATTACATAATATTTTCACTCGTTAAAACTGTTAATCTGTTACATATTATACGGCATCCCTAAATCCAAATATTATATTGCAGAATCCCTTACAGCATTTATTAAGCCAACCCAGTTTTCATTGTCTTGCATCTGTTACTTAATTTTGAATTTAACTTTCCTCTTCCTTTATAACCATCTTATCCATGGACTTCACCATCCCCATCTTCTCAGATTCATTCTTTCCAGTTCCTTCTCAATTGGTATTTTAGAACAATTGTCCTGAAATAGCACCCTGTTTTTTTATCGTCTTTCTCCCTTCAATCATGCAGGCTAAATAAATTTGGTTTCATTCAATCAGCAAAATAATTTGATTACAAATCGGTTTTAGATTAGCCACCCTTCTCCCTCTCTCAGACTGTAAACCCTCTTTCACAAACCAAAGCTTCTTTGGCATATACCTTCCCCAACTTGATAGCTTTCTCAATTAACCCAGCTTGAATTTGTCTCTCAGTATGATTTTCATCCTCATTTTCTTCCATATTGCTAACACCTGTGTCCACCTCTTGTCGTATATCTGCCCACAGTTCCTTGATCTCACAAATCTCATTCTTCAAGGCTTTTGTCATATGCATCTTCAAGTTCCATGTGTAGGTCCTCTATCATCCATTGTAAAAAGTCCTGAAAAAATCCCTGGAAAGTTTGCATCTTTTATTCAATCCAGTAGTTTCAGCGTTAACTCACTTCTCTCGTGTCCAGCCAAAAGCTGCCAGCAAACCAGTTTTATCTACATCATGCTGCAATTTCTTTCATGCTGTTGCAATCCAATTCCATCTTGCAAATAAAATACAATTCTATCTATTCACAAAATATATGCATTTAAATTCTTACCTATTCTCCTTTGAGGATGTCAGCTCCCAATTTTCTAATTTATTTGTTTCAGTCTTGTGAGATAAACACTCTTATTCAGCTCTTGATTGCAGAAATAAGGTAGCTGTGATGGCTCTGTGTTCCATTTTAATCAGAAGAATTCTGCACTTTTGTAAGTCTGAAGATTTAAGAGTTTTTCCTTTTTTAAAAAATGGCTTGCCGCCATGGCACTGTCAGATTCTTAGATCTGACCAAAGCACAATAGAATGGTACTGTTATTTCTATACTTCTATTGATGCAGCCTAGAATTGCATTGCATTGGCCTTTTTACCTGCCACATCACACTGCTGACTCACGTTCAGCTTGTGGTCTACTAAGACTCCTAGATCCCTCTCACATTACTATGGTCAAGCCAGGTGTCACCTATCTTATATTTGTGCATTTTATTTTTTCTGCCCAAGTGTAGTACCTTACATTTCCCTCTGTTGATATTCATTTTGATAGTTTTGGCCTAGCTCTCTAATCTGTTAAGATCATTTTGAATTCTGATCCTCTCCTCTAGTGTGTTAGCTACCCCCCTAATTTGGTGTCATCTACAAATTTGATAAGAATGTCCTGTATTCTGTAATTCAAATCATTGTTAAAGATATTGAATAGTACTGGTCCCAGGACAGAACCCTGTGGCATTTCTCTCCAGGATGAAGAGCCATTGGTAAGCATCCTTTGGGTTTCATTGGTCAACCAATTACCAAGCCTCCTTGGTAGCATTTTCTAGCCCAGATTTTACTAGCTTGTTTGCAAGAATTATCATGTCCCTCCCTGAAATGCTAATTTGAGGATTCTACCAGATTGAACCATGGCAATTAAACTGGAGCAATACTCCTATAATTGTGTAGTGTGAATGGGTCCCAGGAAACATTAGCACCCTGCAGGTCTTCTAGCTTTCTTGTTGGCAGGTTGGAGGAATACTCGCTGGTTCAGACCCAGACTTCAATATAGAAATACTCGCTGGTTCAGACCCAGACTTCAGTATAGTTTATATTTGATTGTTTGGTGTTTATATTCGGAGATGAAATATGAAGAGGACCCCTGCTGACGGAGTCTTATATTTCCCAACTGGACCTAATATACTTCTAGGACTATGGCATTCTTTCTTAAGACTTTGCTATTTTAAGTTTGGATACCAGATATAACTGGTTTCTGAAAAGATTATGTGCAGTTTTGTGCTTTCTTTTTTCCATAACTGAGAAAATAACATTGACAGAAAGACTGCAGGGCTCTATTATGGGCATTCAGCTCCCAGACCTCTCTCAAAAGTTGAAAGGGAGTCTATCATTGAATCAAGTCTATATTGTATGTTTAGCTAAGTTTTAGTCACAGTGAAATCAGTTCAGCTTGTTTCCTAGTAAACAGTCATGGTTATAAACCTTGAGTTTAAAAATCCAGAACAACCATCACTGGGGCATAGTATGGTTCTAAAAGAAAGAGCAGAGCTGGAAGCCTCATTCTACCTTGTTTTGACAGAAGGTTCTAATTTTAAGCTGAAATTATAGGAGAGGAGCTAGTGAGAAAGGAGGAAAGACAGTGAAAAATAAGAAATGGAGGGCAGGGGGAGGATGAATAAATAGGGGAGAGTAGTGACAGCAGGGCAGTGAATCTACTCTGGATTTTACTCCAGACTCTAAAGGATTTAACCAGGTCGCTGAATTTGTTTTTGAGATAGGATTTTACACTTTGGACAGAAAGAGAGTTCAGATGAAAACTCAGGCCATTTCCTCACTAGCCTGTTATAGGGCGATGATTCCACTTTCAATATCCTCTGGAATCCTGGGGTTTGCAGTTTCGGGAGGGGCCAGGCGGCCCCTCCCAAAACTGCAAACTCCAGGATTCCAGAGGATGTTGAAAGTGGAATCATCACGCTACAACAGGCTAGTGCGGAAATGGCCTCAGAGTGGATTCACTGCTTTGCCAGAAGCCAAGAGCCTGATGGAAGAGATGGAGCAGCAAAAAACAGAAAGGGGAGAAGGTATGATGGAATCGGGAAAGAGAGGGGCAGGAGAAATGAACAGCCAAAGGAGAGGGCCAAACTATTAGAAGCAGTGAGATGACCACCTCAGGAAGCTGATTTAAGGAATTATGAAAAGGTAACAAATTATTTTTACTTTGTTAATATGGTATTTTTGCTGTTTGGAGGGAGAGGGGCATGCAACATTTTCTGCTTCACTTGACAAAATAACTATATGTCGTCTAGGCTACTGCTTTGTAGTCTAAAAATGAAGAAGCTGAGGGCTGCAGTCTTTCAAATGCCACACAAAACAACACAGAAAGTCTTGGAAGAGAGAGAGAGAAGAAGAAGAAGAAATGTCACTTACCTTTTCTCAGTTCCTCAGAGCCTCTCTCTGCCCCTATCCTGATGAGTCCTGAAGGGTTCTTTTCCAAGTTGGCTCTTGCAGTAAAGGGAAATACCATACAACATGTGGTTGCAGGTCCTACTCATTATAATTCAAATGTCCGTACACTGATCCACAGGTAGTTGGTTTTCAAAAAATGTGGCAGAGTATTTTTTTTTCAATTATCACATTATTCCTTGCTCTTCCACTGTCTTAGTTTGGTTGCTTTGGAATAAAGAGCACTAGAGTATTGTGTGTGGTAGAAGAGTAATAGGTATTTTGCTAATATACAGGCTGATTCAGACCTTAAAAGTGAATTTTTTGGACCGCAACTCCAAAAATGCTCCTCCTACCATGCTGGCTTGGGGGTATCTAGAAACTAGTGGGAGATAGGCAGACAGTAGTGTACTCTTGCTGGGTAGCTGATTCATGACTGTGCATCAGATCCCTGGAGTACTGTAGTTTCACTCATGTTTATGTCTCTTTTCTGTCCTCAAACTGTTCCTTTTACCCCTCCTCCTCTCCCCATACCAAGCACCATTTTTATACCAGCTCTTTCTTCTTAGCTACAAGGTTGGTGATGCCACCTTTCAACCTCTGACAGCTCCCCAATTCAAAAAACCAAAAGAGAAATCTTCAACTATTTCCTAACTATTTGTCAATTAGCCATTTCTAGACAATTAACTAGTAATATGCCTAACAAAAGTACCTTGTCTACACCAGCTGTAATTCATTTACTTAGGATGTGTCTCTGTGTGTCTGCCTTCAAATCACGTGTCAACTTATGGCAATCCCATCAATTTCATAGGATTTTCTTATGCAAGGGATTACTCAGAGGTGGTTTTGCCAGTTTTTTTCTCTGAAATAAAGTCTACAACTTGTTGTTGTTGTTGTTGTTGTTGTTGTTGTTGTGTGCCTTCAAGTCATTTCTGGCTTATAGTGACCCTATCATGGGGGGTTTCTGGTTCTGAGAGTATGTGATGCACCCAAAGTCACCCAGTGGGTTTCCATGGCCAAGTGGGGAATAGAACCTGCTTTTTAGGGTTGTAGTCCAGTCTTCAAAATACTGCACCATGCTGGCTGTCAGCATCTGGTATTCATTGGCAGCCTCCCATCCAGTACTAATCAGGGCTGAACCTGTTATACTTGCCTCCTTTAAGAGAAAGGGACACATTATATTTGCAAACACATTTCCCAAATGTTGGTTTGTCAGTTAACTGTGTTTTCTAATTAACTTTGATTTGCTGTGTTGAGAGAATTGTCAGCTGAATTGGTATAATGAAGTGCTTAACCTTTCTTTTAGTGGGTAGTTCCTTCTGGAACCTCTCTCGCCATTTGTTTTTAACTTTCCTCAATCTGACTTTGGCAATCCTGTGAATGATTGAGCTCCAAGCCACCTTATTGTCAGCAGATCTGCTAAGATCCAATAGAAGTCTATCCATTGGTAATGCAGTCTTTCCTGCTGTCTTCCATTTTACCAAGCATTGTTGTCTTTCTTAGTGACTCGTGTCTTCTCGTGATATGCCCAAAGTACGCCAGTCTCAGCTTAGTCTCCTTGCCTTCTAGGGAGAGTCTGTACTCAATTTGCCTAGGATCCATTTATTTGTCTTTTTAGCAATCCACAATATCCATAGAACTATTCTCCACCACATTTCAAATGAGTTGATTTTCCTCCTGTCAGCTTTCTTCATTGTCCAGCTTTTACAACCATACATAGAAATGGGAAATACAATGGCATGGACAATCCTGACTTTAGTGTTCAATGATATATCTTCAGGATCTTGTCTAGATCTTTTGTAGCTGCTGTTCTGAGTCCTAGTCTTCTGATTTCTTGACTGCAGTCCCCATTCTGATTAATGACTGAACCAAGGCATAGAAAATCGTGAACTGTTCCACTGTCTTCATTGTCTATTTTAAAGTTCTGTAAATCATCTGTGGTCCTCATTGTATGTTCAGTTGTAAACCTCTCTTTGCCCTTCCTTGACTTTTTTTGGTAACCATTCCAAGTCTTTGCTGTTTTCTGATAGTAGTATGGTTTCATCTGCATTTTTTAAATTGTTGAAGTTCCTTCCCCCAATTTTCACACCTTCTTTCTCCAAGTCCTATCCTGCTTTATGTATGATATGCTTAGCGTACAAGTTAAACGGGGTGATAAAATGCAGCCTTGCCCAACCCCTTTGCCAATGGGAAATCATTCCATTTCTCTAATTCTGTCCTGATGATCTGTACAATCAAAGGTTTCACTATAATCTATGAAACATAGCCTGATTTTTTGCTGAAATTCTAGGCTATTTCCCAGTTTCAAAGCTGAAAGAAATGTTTGTAGGGAAAACTTGTAGGAAGCTGAAAAGTTAAGCACTTTTTTCCTTCTAGTTATTCTCTACAATAGATTCATTAATGCTTTTCCATCTTTCCTGCTTAATAGAGTTTCTGTGGTTTAAAAAAATGAGAGGAGTGGTGAGAAAATCAGAGAGTTACAGATAGAACAAATAGAAGACAGCAATCTCCTCCCCCCCCCAAAAAAACCCTCTGTGAATTAAGTAAGTTGGCTTGCAGCACTAACCTTGTAGCACTTAAAAGTAGTAATCTGTCCTTCCAAAGCTCTTTCATTTGGATTCTGTGTATAACCACTAGATGTCAGCATATGGAAAATTATAACACAGAATTTCTCATTTTATTTTTGCTAAAAGGCATATCTGCATGAATTTGAGGTAACCGCATAGCTCATATACACCTGTAGTTCTCATTTCTGAACAAATATGGCTAGTGTCAGATGGAAATAGTATCAAAATATCATATACTTTGAAGAGCAACATTTACACAGAGATTATTCTAATGCTCAGGCAACATCTTCTGTCAGAAGAATGTTTTATGGCAGAGGAGAACTTTCAAGAAATGAGTGCAAATTGAACTGATTGTGGTTTTGCTTCATCATTTTAAAGAACTGATCTCCTTTTAAAGCAGGAAAACTCAACGTGTCTTATTTTAAAGGGAACATAGTTTCTGCCCTCATGAAGTAAAAAAAAGACAAAACACAAAAGGAAAAGGAGATGGGTAAGGAAAAGGAAAAGGAAACTTAAGCACAAGTGCTTAATATCATAAGTGTCTTCTACCTGGTGGAAGGGCTGCTGTATACAGTTTTGAAAACCTAGTGAGAATGGCTTAGAAAGAGTGGTGGTGACCTTTTTTTATGTACCTTCAAGCTGACTCTTACTTATGGTGTACCTACTATAAGGTTTTCTTGGCAAGATCTGATCAGAGGGGGCTTTGCTTTTGCCTTCCTCTGAGGCTACGAGTGTGTGACTTGCCCAAGATCAATCACGCAGTGGGCTTCCATGGCTAAGTGGGAATTCAAACCCTGGTCTCCTAGACACTCAGACCGCTACACCATGCTAGCTCTTGATAGTGGCCTTCCTTTCCTTTTTTCAGTTTTTCTTAGCCCGGTGGAATGGATAACAACAACAGCAGCAGCAATAAGACTGGAGTTCTGCTGTGCCTGAGGGGTGGAGAACCACTTTGGGATACCTTCAACACTGCACAGACTGAATCATGTTAGAGGTGTGGCCATGTTCCCTGATATCATTGGTTCCCTGGTTGCAACATCAACTGAAGTTGCCATCTGATACTATATTTGGGGATCTAGGTTTGCTATGTCCTCAAGGAAAGTGAAGGGGGAGCAAATCTGCCTACAAACCTTGCAATGGGTGCTTTGGTCTGGGAAATTTTGCCCGTCCTGCAGTTTCTGCCAGCAGGAAAAATGTGATGGCAACATTTCCTATTGTTCTCTTCAAATAGAGATGGCAGAATCTGCACTGTCGTCTCCAATGTGCCTTGGATATTCTGACTGGCAGGCAAGGCAGTGCAAGGAAATTTATCACTGTTACTGCTGACTTCTGGTTGGAGGTAATGGGAGATTTTCCCCTTCTCCTGCTTTGCTCCCGTTTGGATTCTTAGTTGATGAGATTTGGGGGACAGGCAGGGTTTGGAGGGGGAAAGGGGTGTTCTGGATCCTTTGTGGCCAAACTGGGATATCTGTAGGCCAAATTAGTCTCCTATGCCAAAAATTTACCTCCTGTGTGGCAGCCTGTATAGTTGCTTCTGCTATCATCCATCATCATCGTCATGCTGCCTTTTTCACAGGTTGGGGCTCACAATAGATTATAAAACAGCTAGTTAAAAGTTCAAAAATACTGAAGTTAAAAAGAGATTAAACGACCAAAAATTTAAGAATCAATTAAAACATAAACCATTAAACGCACACACCGGTACAATAAATAGTAAAATCCAGCATGTTGTTTAGGTGAGACAGGCCTTATACAATCCATCATCAAAAACTTCTCTAAACAGGAAAATCTTTACTTCTCTGCAAAAAAAAAAAGTAGGGACAGTGCCGGTCTAACTTCGTTAGAAAGGAGGTTCCTCAGCTTACTGTGTCCCTACCAGATGTACCTGTGAGGGTGGCGGGACAAAAGAAAGGGCCTCCCCAGCAGTTCTCAGAGCACAGGCAGGTTCATAAGGAACCTGGGCATTCACCTAGAATTGGATGACTTTTTAATCTCTTCTAATTTTGTATCAAGTTACTCTTATCATTTTCTTGGACAAGACACAAATCTCAGTGTAATACTTGAATGTTGGACTACAAGTCTGGACAACCAGTGTTCAAATACTTGTTTGGACATAGAAAAATACTCAGTTTCAGAGGAAGGCAACGGGAAACATCCTCTAAGGAAATCTTGCAAAAACAAAAAAGCCTGTAATCTCCATAAGTTGAGAACAACTTGAAGGCACACAACAACAATCAAGCAAAGGAAGGAAGAGGGGGAGGAGGCATGATAACAACAAATAGCGGTTGAAAATAGCTTACAAGATGTCATTACTGACTAGTGTTAAGGTGAATAATATTATCATCATTCTACCTGCTCAAGGTATTTGTGAATGTGGTTGCTCCCTTCTGCCATGGTTTCAGGTTAGGATGGTCTGGCTGCAGAGTGTGATAGATCATTTTGGATTCCAGGATGTTCCAGGATGATGCAACCTCTGATTATGTTTCTGGAGACAGCTGTTTTATTCTGTTGTGGCCAAGCAATAACAACAAAGCGTCTTGTGGCGACTGAAGGGCTAACAGGTTTTGTCTGGAATATGCTTTCTTGAACTGCTGCCCACTTCATCAAAGATACAGAGTATTAACCTGAGTAAGCAAATATTTATATACACATGTATATGAATATTTAAATATTTGTCTTTTCAGATAACAATACTTACATTGAAAGAAGTGGACTACGGCTCTCAAAAGTTTGTGCCAAATAAAACATGTTAATATTTAAAGTGTCATAGGAAGTGTGTGTGTGGGGATAATTCTGCCATCACCCTGAGTAAGATCTGATACAGGAAACAAACTGTAGCAATTAACAATTGACCTCTGGCTTCTACCCTGCTCTTTGTAAAAACCAAGTTCCGTGACGCTGTGAGTATTAGGGTGCCAGGAAACATATTTGTAGATGGCTTAAGCAACAGTGGCAGAACCTAACCAGACATGCCATAGAGGCTTTTGACAATCCCATGAAATGGCAGCAATGACACCAAAGCAGTAATACTTACCGCTATCGCTGCTTCAGCAAAATTGTGTCCCACTGGTGAGGAGTCACCTGGTTTCGAAATATGATTCACTAGAAGATAAACCACTCACATCCTGCTTGACACTTACAGATAATTCTTTGCTGGCAATATCACTCTGCTTTGTCCTGACTTGGATATTATCATTCAGATGGAGACTGTGCATAATTATGTGACAGCCACTGGCTTCTTTAAGTTATTCAGAACAGTTTAGCATAGCTTTGATTCTGCTGTATTACCTGGCATTGTGAAGGCTACTATTTGTAATATGTGAGCCTGTCCAATTAGTAAAAGCTACTTGTGGAACAGTTTCTGGTCAGAATAATGAATGCAACCACAGCTCTGAATCTGCTTCTGTGGTAAATAACGCCCATCACTACACAAGCTTTTCTTAGCCTGAGGTTGATGTGTCAAGTGAAGTCTTGTTGTTTGGGCTAAAAGTACAATGAACTCTTATGCTAACATGTTCTGCAGAATCTGTGTGACTGAACTAATTGTTCTGTGACTAAGCTAGCTAATATTGATAAATCAAACAATTTGTGCATGCTTCCATGCATCATTTATTATTTTTCTCTGGGTATGCCACTGTCCAGGAAATCTTTGGGCATGTGTGACAACAACAAGGGGAGCTCTTTCCCCACTCAGTGCTGACTTCCACCCTTGAGTAGGGCTGGAAACTCTCCCTATTCCTTCAATTAAAAATCGCTGCCGCCACCTACTGCATTAAAAAACCCATTCCTGTGACTCAGTAGGAAGTCTCTGGGGAAAAGACTCTCTAACCTAAAGCAACCTTCCTCTCCCCACCCTCTCTGGGAGAGAGAGGAAGTCTATCTGTGAACATAACCAGTAAAAGCACGTGAAGGAAAGAGTTTGAGCAGGAGTTCTTTAAGGAAAGCATTTTATTCTAAGAACAGACAATGTAACAACAGAAGATATCACTATACATGAAGGCTTCTTTCTTTCAGGCTCACTTAGGAATTACAAGTTACAGATAGGTACATCATTTCAGCCAGAGCTTTGGAAAGAACAGAAAAACCTTGATGTGGCTATTTAAAGACATCCCTGTCTACCCACATTTTGATTCAAATGCTGAGATGGTCTGTAGGGAAGGCGGAGAGGGAACCAGGAGACTGGGCCTAGCAGGTCCAGCCTACTACCAGCTCCTGTCTCTCATGGATGGTCCTTCTTTGTTCTTCTCTCTGCCTTATGGTCCCCTGAGGCCTTTTCAAACTTCTTGACCAAAGCAAAAGAGACAGTTGCACCCAATGAACACAAATATAGTACCACTCCTTGGCACTTTGGAAAAATATAATTACCAGTGCCCCCCCACATCAGATAGCCTGAGGAACATTATCTTAGAGTACTTTGTCATATGTCCTAGAGTACTGAGGTTAACACTAATGGTTGTGTAGGCCCATATTTTGAAAGCATGACTTCTGGGGATTAAAAATTCCAGATGCCTTATGCTGACTGTCACATTCTGAGAGTGATAAACCACAGCAACCAAAAACAAAACAAAACCCCAAACTCATTAAAACAGATGGGAGCACTCATTTAAAGAAACATAGCTGTTCCACTCTTTATTGCTATGCAGCTATATTAAACTACCTTATATTTATTAATATTTCTTTTTATATGCTTTGGCTGTAACCCAGCCATAGTATCACACAACTAATTATGGCTAAGAATTTGAAGACCTGAATGGGAATGTGTATCCATACCCTGCATCTGGATGTGCAGCAACATACAGAAGGCTTCTTTTGTGTGCCAATTCTGATAAAGCGGTTTTGCTTAATCCAGATGGGGCCTGTTTGCCCAGAACACAGGTCATGTTGCTTATAAAATCCTGCTGTTTTCCAGAAAAGACATAATTTAGAGTTAGCCACTTAAAAACATCCTGCAGCTTCTCTGCATTTTCTTTTAAGAATGATGTTCCTTTCCCCATACATACATAAACATCAGATGAAATATTAGTTGACATGATCAGTATCAAGACTTATTGCTGCAATTTGTCCATGCTCTTGCAAGAAAACCCAGAATTGCTTCCAGTAATTGTACACAATCTCAGACAAGAAGGTAAAATCCCATGGTTGCACAATGAGTACTTCACCCCACATGTGCTGGATGTTTTTTGTTTTTTTTTTCATTAAAAGGAAGTTGAAGTGATGTGTGTATGGCAATGCAAAGGGAGAAAATGACAGTGCCTTTAAAATAATGTGTAACTTAAATTTAAAATTCTAGTGGCTCAGGGCACCACCTCACTTTAATAAAGGGCTGTGGAAAAAACATATCCTGCTCTTCAGTTCATCTCAATGGGGATTACACAACAGAACTTCCCAGTGGATTGGGAAGTATCTGATTGATCTGATAGGTTATAAGAAACTGTGCCTCTAGAATGACAATTGCTGGTGGTCCCCATGTCAGTGATGATGTTGAATTTCTTCTGGGCCTTAGTTAGGGATGGGCCAACCGAATCCTTGAGTCCTTGGCAGGAATTCAAGATTTGGGAATCCAAATCCCTGTGCCAAAATAGGCAAACCAGATTTTTCGAATCCGCCATCCAAACAGTTTGTTGGAGACCAGGATGCCTGAAAACCTGGGAGATCAGGATGCCTGAAAATTTGGGAGACTAGACATACAAGGGGAGATGGCAAGTAGGTGAATTTTTCCCTTGGAGTAATAATGGCCTTTGCTAACCATTTCAGAAATTACATCTAGGGTTGTATTCTAAGATATTTGAATTGAACATTTTAAGTTCAGCACTTGACTGGAAGCTACAGGCTTGAGATTTCAAAGACAGCTGAAACATTCCTTTGCATAGCTCACTTGGAAAGCTCTTTCGAACACAATTCTGGGGTTTCTAGATTTACAAGGTGTCACAGCCTTCTCTGCCAAAGTGTGCTGGCGCATTATCAAACTACAAACCCTAGGATGCCATAAGGAGCTATGCAAAGAAAAGCCAGTTTTGACCTGGATTATCTCTGTACTGTAGTGGTCCTGTTTACACAGGCAGGAAAATGTGGGATTAATTCACATTTTCCTGCCTGTGTACAAAGGACCTTCATGACATTTTCAGTCTGGGGAGATCCTGAGGCAAAACTATGACAATTGTCCTGGCCAGATATCTTCAGAAGGAGGTTTGCCTTTGCCTAGGCTTTTGCTAAGGCTGAAAGAGTGTGTCTTGCCCAAGATTATCCTTCTTTCCCTTGCTTTTTAAACCCTTTTTAAAAAAAGGATTCAAAAGATTTGAGATTCATGGATTCTCAGAACCTTCCAGGGATTCGGATCCGGATCCGGATTTGGAAAATTCTGGATTCGTCCCATCCCTAGTCTTAGGCTATTTCTGCACGGGGCGAGGGAATCGCCCCATGCCGCTACTTACCGGACTTCTTGGCTCCCCAGTCCGGTCCGCCCTGCTCCGCAGCAGTGCGTGCTTGTTGCTCCGCACTGCTCCGGGGAAGAAAATGGTGGCTTCTGGTTGGTTGAGGGTCTCGACTAACCACTGAAGCTCGCCAGCCTAAAGCCTGCCCCCAGCAAATCGCAGGCTCACACTGGTGCGAGCTTACAAATCCAGACCTGTTTTAAGCAGTCTTTCAAAAGCACGCTTGACTTGGGGTCATTCTGGAGTGGACTGAGGTGTGGATCTACATTAAGTAGGTCCGACCCAGTCCGCTCCCAGGTGCAGACGTCCTCCCTGGAGGACGCTCTGCACCATTTCTACTAGTCCGTGCGGAAATGGCCTTAGTTTATACTCAAAAGGAATTATCCAAGGTGCTGAACCTATTTTTGGGATAGGATTTGGCACCTTAAATAGCTCCTTTAAGACTTGAACCAAAGCTCAGAGCAGATTCACTGTTCCATTGATATGGAAATCACAGGCTGCCACTGACCACTGGAAGAGTGAAATATCAATGCTTTGCATTTATTTTTTTCAGAGTCAGGGCGTATAGCATGCTGGTATACCTCAGTTTGACAAAGTAGAAGTGTACTTTGGCATTACTTCTGTAACCAGAAATGTGGAAGTAGAGGTAAAAATAACATGAGAAGAATAGGTATAGTTTCCTACATCATACACACACAGAACAGTTCAAGATATTTTAGCTGTTTAAATTCAAAACTACTAATGTGCACATGTGAAATGAAACAACTACTAAGCCTTGCATAAGCAAATGAAACATGTCTCAGAAAATGTATTTTCCTTGTAGTTACTGTGAAGGTTGCAGTTGAGCTCAGAGGGATAGGAAAGTCTGAAAAATCCTGGCACTCTGCCTCCATAAGCTCTGGCTGAGTCCACTAATCTTCCAGTACTCTACAATGACTTAGGTTCTTGTTCTTCTGGCTGCATGAACATGACCTCTGCCAGGAAAAGTCAGGGCCCAGAGCCATGATACAAGCCTTATTAGTTCTGCAATGGCTACTCATGAAACGGGGTGTTTTTTGTTATTATTATTACTTTTTATTCACAACAGTATCCAAGAATTATATATATTTTTCTCGCATACTCCTTCCCTCTTTCTTCCTCCCTTGGCTTCCCTTAAACATATTTCACTTTGGGCTCTACATCTTACAGCTTACAAAAAAATGTATGGAAGGTGATGTTTAAATCGGATCTCCCCCTAGTTAGGGTCGCCAAAATGCTTAAAAGCACAAAAGACAAATGCTGGAAGTGTGAAAGAAAGGGCACATTTTTCCATCAATGGTGGAGCTCTAACAGAGCAAAAAAAGTTTGGTTTATGGTGCGGGCTGTAATATAAGAATTAACAAAAAGAAAAATTGAATAGGATCCAAAAAATTTTTTATTGGGAATATATAATCCTGATATGGCTCTGGGTGAGAATATTGAAAGGCTAATTTGGCATATGACTACTACGGCAGGGATCGTTTTTGCCAGGCACTGGAGGAGGGCTTCAATCTCTTCCAAAGAAGAATGGCTTGAAAAATTAACAGAAGTAGCAGAGATGGACAAATTTACCTATCTTTTAAACAATAATCCTAACCATAGATTTCTTAGAACATGGCAACTTTTCTGTAGTTATTTGCAAAGTATGATGTAAGGTTAAAATAATGGAAAAAAAAATAGAATTAGTGTAGACTATTGTATTTTGTATACTTATTTGAAACAGAACTGGAAGATTCTAGTACAGAAAGAAGAAATTGAGATTTGAACTAAATATAGATAAACAATGCGATAGTGTTGTTTTATGGCAGACTGTTAAAATGTATTAATAAGAAAAGAATGGAATAGGGGTGATAATACAAGATTTGATATATTCAATCTGATGCTTTGCTAGAGAGGGAAGTCAGTGTGTTCTGTGTCTCGATAGTCTGTAAGTGTTTTATTGTGTATGTATGTGTCTAATTTTGTTCTTTTTTTACATATACTTCTTCTCACTTGTCTTATTGTTAATAGTTCTGTCTCTTTTTCTGTTTTCTTTCTTTATCATGAAACCACAATAAATACATATTGTTAAAAAACATATTTCACTTTGGGTTCGATATTCAAATAATTTCATATCTTTTATTTCCAAGGATAATAAGGTTAGACTGTTTTATATCAAGAAAGAAGAATCTTCAGAAACAGCCTGCATTTAATATAATGTTGAACACCCCATCTTCTTTCATTAAATTCTATAATGGGTTTCCACTACTCCTGAATTTTTGGAAGGATGTGTCTCTTAGAGTGTTGTAAGTTTTTCCATTTCTATCATGTTGAAAATTTCTAGTAGTCAATCTTCTATTGATGTTGTGTCTTTCTCTCTCCATTTTTGGGCATAAGTTATTCTTGCTGCCGAAATAATATATCAATTTAACTTAAATTTGTTCTCTTTTCCTTTTTTTCCCCCTTCACTCATATTCAATCAATACATCTTAGATTTCATCTGATAATTAATCTCCAAACTTTTTTTACGTATTGTATTATGCACAGATCCCCAGAATCTCCGAGCTTCTTTGCATTCCCACCATGTGTGGAATAGTGTCCCTTTTATTCTTCCACATTTCCAACAACTGCCATCTGCATTTTTGTATATCTTTTCTAGTTTTGTGGGGGTTAGATACCACTGGTACAAAAGTTTGTAGTAATTTTCTTTTAGCTCTACATTAAATGTAAATTTTAAAGTGCCCAAGGATTTTCCCCATGTATTCAGGTCTATTGAATAACTAAAGTTTTGTGCCCATTTTAATGTACAATCTTTCACTGTTTCAACTTCTAATTCTTTTTTTTAACAATAATTTATATAAATTAATTATCTTTTTCTTTCTTAAAATAATATTTCATTTAATTCATTCAGTTCTTTTAAATCCATCCAAGTGTTGATCTTTTAATTATTTTATCATTTTTTCTCTTGTTAACGGAGAGTCTTTAACTTCTCCAAATAATTTAGAATAAAATCATTCAAACTCTTTCTTGATCTTCTCATGTTGTGTGTATGAAATTTTCTGTTCTTTAATTCCTAGTATTCCTACTATTTGGTGTTTTTTCCCCCCTTTAATTTCCTTAATTTATAAGTGAACCAGGTTTGCTGGTATGTTAAAAAAATCTGTTTTGCATAACTCACTCTCTTTTCTATCTCTTCTATCATCATAAGGGATAATTGCATTTGTAGTATGTTAATCTCATTGTTTATGTTCTAATTCAGTTGGTTCTTTTTTAAAGCCCTTCTTCAAACACATCTCTTTCTCCCTTCTGTCATTATTCTTGTCTCTCCTGTCACTCTTCCCCCATCCCTATTTGGCAACTTCACAGATTTCCTTCACTATGAAGCTTCAGTTCATCAAACAAAACTCCATCATCTTTTTCTAGCTCCATTCTTCATAGCTTCTGTTGTCTTATTATTGTTTACTTTGTCATTTAAATGATACTTCTATAGTCCACTTTTAGCTTATCTGTTTTAGAGGAACCACCAGAAGAGCTTAATCAGCAAAGTATTGAATCCAAGTTATTCACTTTAAATTTCAGTCCAACTTAAAAACAACAACAACTACACACAACTTAGCAACAGCACTTCTGCAGTCAGAATTGCTGCTGGTGTACAATTGGGTCTGGTCACAATCCCTCAGTCCCATCCACAACACAATCTGGCATTGCTGACTACTGGTCCAGAATCCCCGTGATCTTTCTGAATCCCCTTTACCAAGGGAATGTTTTTAGCTGTTGAATTTATTTCTTCACCAGCTAACTATCAGGCACTGCTGCTTGCTGGCGACAGCCTCTTTCTCAAGCAGCTGGTTGTGCTACCATTGCCACTGGAAGTCTCTCATGAAACAGTTGTTGAGGATCACCGCCATGCAAAGCCTTCATGGACACTGCAGGGGATAATTTTGGAAGCAAAACATTTAGCTGTTGGTCCCAGCGTGGCAGATTGATGGGTCCTCTCCTGTGGTAGCTGGTATCCCCCTCCTCAGCAGGATGGTAAATCCATTCCAGATTTTAGGACACACTTTAAAGGAGTTATCCAAGGTGCTGAATTCTGTCCTCAAAATCGGTTCAGTGCCTCAGATTGCTTCTTTAAAATTTGGACAACCCTATTTGCTGGCATATGAGACTCACTTTTTTCCCCAAGAAATACTGTTTGAAAACGGGGTGTGTCTTATGTGCCAGTGCATCCTATATGCTGGCAAATAGTATTTACTGATGTATAAATGGGGTGTGCCTTACATGCTAGTGTGTCTTGTATGCCAGCAAATATGGTAAATCCTGCAACAGATTCTTCATCCCCTTGCTGCTTAAGAAGAGCCATCGGCTGAGCTGCTGGTCATTTTTGCTTTAACTTTCCCTCAGATATAGCCAACAGAAATGTCGCTGGTGGCAGCAGTTCTAGAAAGGGAGGAACCAAATGGGAGTTGTTCTCAGATGGATGACTTTTTTTCTACAGCAGTTAGCATGGTCTCCCATGCAGCAAAACATAACCAAATCCTGCAGGAGAAAGGGAAAAAAACTAGCATGGGCCATTCTTTGCTGTGATGTATTTACACTTGCAGTCACTACAGGAGGGACATTTCACAAAGAGTGAAAATAACTGCCTGCCTTCTTGCAGCTAAAGCATGAGGATCAACCCAAGGAATTGGCATTTACTGCCACTAGGCTGGAAACAAGAGATGAGTGATTGTACAATCATTCCAATGGTTTATTTAATTTGTTGACAGATTTCTAAAGAGATGGCTTTTGTTTGCCCAGGGCAAATTACTGTGTATTTATCTTGACTTCAGATGCAGGCATTTTGCTCAGTACACTGAAAGACAGGGTAAATTGCACTGCAGCTGAAAGCCAATTTGTAACTACAATGAACTGGAATCTAGTTACCTGGCCAAGGTTTCTGACTACCAGCCAAGGTTTCAGACTTCCAGTTGGTGAGTTATAACACTCATGTGTATGCTTAATTGCATGATATGGGCAAAGTTGAATGCCTTTAAACTGAAGTGTTCCTCAGTTATAAAATGAGATTCTGTACTTAAGAGTGTTAACACAATGTGGTCTTTAAAAACATTTGTCAACTGGTCCTCTAATAATTGCTTGTCCCTCTGTAATTTAACACTTAAAATATAAATATTAATTGTTTGCCTTTGACCAGGACTTCGTACAGCTCTTCTGGCCAGTTTTAAAATTTTGTGTAGGAACTTCTGGGCTGTTGTGACAATGCAGATGTAGCTTTATGCTTGTACATGCATGCAGATGATCTCAGTTTAGGATTGCCAGGTGAGGACTGCTACAGGTCCTGACATTTCAGGACCAAATCACAAAGATTTAAGGTTGTGTTCTTGTGATGTCACAGGATATGGCCTCTGGTGATGTTGTTAAACATGATACATTATTCACATGGGATGCTGTTCAAACAAAAGACACCAAGCCTAACGCATGAGGAAAATGCATACACATACTTTTCAAGGCATTGCTGTCACTCAGTGATTCCTCCCTTTGCCCTGTGAAGAAGAGCCAGATTCTGAGACCCAGGGCCAAGCCCTGTCACCTAGGAACCCTGTCCCAGTTGTATGGCTCATGGGATATAGCTGGACTAGCCCCTTGATTTGCCAGTTTGCCTCTGCTGTCCCTTCTAGTGACTGTTTTGCACCTGGCTCTAGTTGCGGGGTTTCAGAGTGAAGTAGTTAAGTAGAATATAAAACAGAAACTCACTCTTGAAGTCTGCCCCATTACCCTGCTCAACAATGTGGCAGAATGTTTTGTATTTCTGTAGATAGACACATCCCAGATGTTCAAGGTGGTGTACATCGTTCCCCACTGTTTTATTTTCACACGCACTCTGCAGTATAGGTTAGACTAAAGGAAAGTCACCAACAAAGGCTCAAAGGCTGTGAGACATTTTACCTGTGCGTTATCCAGTTCTAAATCTCCATACACAAGGCACCATGCCATAGTATTCAAATTTTGATAGCAGTATCTAAATGTTGATAGATTTCAGGTATTCATTTTGTTTCTGTCACATGCATCATCTTTTAGTCCCTAATTTACAGCAAAAGTAATGCAAAGGATAATGACAAATTCCAAAAGAACCTTTTAAAAATAATTTTATCTATATCTATTTAATCTGATTAATGGCCCCAGTTCCAGAATTGCAGGTTATCAGGTATACCAGTTTTAGGAGCACTTTCCCTAAGGTTCTCACCTTTATCTAGAACACTTCAGTCCACAGCAACTGAAGTAAAACAAAGACAAGGAGGGAAAGTGCGGGGAGGAAAGAGAAAATGTGACATTTTAAAAGCAACTGAAAAAAAATGGCAGTTCATAGTACACTCTCCTCTCTGACGAAAATTCAGCAGAATCAGTTCAAGACGCTTTCTTGGATTGCAGGGTACAGATGGGCAAGCTGATGAGTTTTATGCTGTCTCCCACCCTAAAGAACAGCTCTTGTAAAGGAAGGATGAACCTAAAGCAGGTAATAGTTTTAAGTTTTCAATTTTTTGTGTGAAAGCAGGTAAAAGTTTTAAGTTTTCAATCTTTTGTCTGAGCTATGGAAATGCCTGGCCATTGTTCTGGGCACAGCAGACTGAAAATAGCAAGCCAGGCAGCAATATACACATGAAATAATGTGTCTAAGCAATGTGATTAGTAGAACATGGGTGGATCAACCACATCTCTGTGCAGAAAAGGGTTCTCACCAAACTGTAGTTGTTTCAACCCTGTTCCATCACACCTGCTTCTCTGTTTCTCTGGTTTTTCTTCCCAACCTCTCCACAATACAGAGCTATTATGACAGCCATTACCCTATTATCACCTAAACACTGAGACCATTAACACCATCTGGACCTCATTGTTTGTGTTGCAACTCCCACTGTCCACTCGATTGGGAGAGTCTTTCACACCTTACCCACAGGGTGGCTTTCAGGTATAAAACCCCTCAGTTTTGAGTGGTTCAATGCAGTCTCTCACCTTGCTGAACACCACACTGTCATCTAGATTCCCAAATGAGAACTGTCCTTAGGCGCCTACTCAAGCCACATCACTGCTTTTCCTTGCTTCTCTCCAGATCAATAATAGTCACCCAAACCCCAAAATTCCTCTATCTGCAACTTTCCTGCCTTTTCCTTCGGTTAGCTCTTGTGTGAGTGCATGTTTGGACCTTTTGTGTGCATGTGTGAATTTCTCAATAAACCACATTTTAGTTTACATTTTGGATTCTCTGGCTGGTTCTTTCCTGCAAGACCCCATAAACATTAGTGGAAAGATTTCATAAGTTACCAAACTCTCTCAGACCTCTTAATTTTGAGCTAATTAGTTCCTCATTGTCATGTGGAAGTACTGGCATAGTATGTGGACCCCTGAGTCACTTATGTTTTGGGGTCACACCAACTTATTTATTTATGAGCCACCTATTCATCCAACCTGGGACTCAAGGCTTCCGAAAAGTTTTAAAAAATAACATTTCAAAGAATTAAAAACATAAAATTATAAAAACGTACTTTTTTAAAAAAAAACCCAATAACAACTTAATAAATGAGTAAACGCTCCCATGCTCACTCATTAAAAGCCTGCTTGAAAAGAAATGTCTTTGCCTACAAGAGAAAAGCAAGGAGGGGGCTAGCCTAGCCTCCTATGGAAGAGAGTTCCACAGGGTGGGAGCAACCACTGAGAAGGCTATTTTATAAAAATAGACCAAACAAGAAAGGAGGAGGAGTAGCCTTGTATGTCAAGGATGTTTTCATCTGTGAAGAGATCCTTGACTTAAACCCAGTAAGCCAAGTTGAGAGCATTTGGGTAAGAATTAAGGCAGCGAGAAACAATAGGGATATTCTGGTGGGGGTTTACTACAGACCTCCAACCCAGGCTGAGGACTTTGATGATGCCTTCCTCAACCAAATGACTGCACATTCAAGGAGGAGAGATACAGTAATAATGGGAGATTTCAATTACTTAGATATATGCTGGCAGTCAAACTCTGCCAAGACAGCAAGGTCCAGCAAGTTTCTTGCTTGTCTTGCAGACAACTTCATGGTCCAGAAGGTGGAAGAGGCCACAAGGGGATCAAATATTCTAGATCTGATCCTGACCAACAGGGATGACCTTGTTAATGAGGTAGAAGTGGTTGGATCTTTAGGGGGGAGTGACCATGCCCTATTGGAATTTGGCATTCAGTGGGAAGGAGAAGATAAGGGTAGCCAAACACTCATCTTAGATTTTAAAAAAGCGGACTTCGGTAAACTTAGGGAGCTGCTGGCTGGAATCCCGTGGTCAAGAATAGTGAAAGAGAAAGGAGTTCAGGAGGCATGGGAGTTCCTTAAAAAGGAGATACTGAAGGCACAGTCTAAAACTGTGCCAATAAGGAGGAAAAATGGAAGGCATCTGAAGAAACCAGAATGGTTGACTAAAGAACTCTCAGCTGAGCTAAGTGTTAAAAGAAACATGTATAGGAAATGGAAGAAGGGGGAAACCACCAAAGAAGAATTTAAGCAAGTGGCCCAGAGATGTAGGGAGGAGGTCAGAAAGGCTAAAGCACAGAACGAACTTAGGCTGGCCAGAGACATTAAAAACAATAAAAAGGGCTTTTTTAAATACATCCGCAGCAAAAGGAAAACGAAGGAGACGATAGGGTCACTGCGCAGAGAAGATGGAGAATTACTCACAGGAGGAAGAGAAAAGGCAGAACTACTTAACACCTTCTTTGTCTCAGTTTTTTCCCAGAAGGATACAAGCACTCTATCTGGCGATTGGAGAGCAGGGGAGGAAGCAGGGGAAATGAGGCACGTAATAGGTAGAGAGGTAGTACAGGAATACCTGTCCACACTGGATGAATTCAAGTCTCCAGGGCCAGATGAATTGCATCCTAGGATATTAAAAGAGCTGGCAGAGGTCCTTTTGGAACTGCTTGCTATAATCTTTGAGAAATCTTGGAGGACAGGAGAAGTTCCAGCAGACTGGAAGAGAGCAAATGTTGTCCCCATCTTCAAGAAGGGAAAAAAGAGGACCCAAATAGTTATCGCCCAGTCAGCCTGACATCAGTACCCGGAAAGATCCTGGAGCAGATCGTTAAGCAGTCAGTTTCTAATCACTTAGAAAGCAAGGCGGTAATCACGAGAAGTCAACACGGATTTCTCAAAAATAAGTCATGCCAGACTAATCTTATCTCTTTTTATGATAGAGTTACTAGCTTGATAGATGAAGGGAATGCTGTGGATGTAGCATACCTCAATTTCAGTAAGGCCTTTGACAAAGTTCCCCATGACATTCTTGCAAAGAAACTAGTAAAATGCGGGCTGGACAGGGCTACTGTTAGTTGGATTTGTAATTGGTTGACCGACCGAACCCAACGAGTGATCACGAATGGCTGCTTCTCATCCTGGAGAGAAGTGGCTAGCGGGGTGCCACAGGGTTCTGTCCTGGGCCCAGTGCTGTTCAATATTTTTATCAACGACTTGGATGAAGGAATAGAGGGCATGCTCATCAAATTCGCAGATGACACCAAATTGGGAGGGGTTGCTAATACGCAGAAGACAGGATCAAAATTCAAAATGACCTGGATAGATTGGAGAGCTGGGCCAAGGCTAACAAAATGAAATTCAACATAGATAAGTGTAAGGTCCTACACTTAGGTAGAAAAAATGGAATACAGAAATATAGGATGGGGGACAAGTGGCTGGATAGCAGTACATGTGAAAGGGATCTAGGAGTCTTCATAGACCACAAGCTGAACATGAGTCAGCAGTGTGATGCGGCAGCCAAGAAAGCCAGTGCAATTCTCAGCTGCATCAACAGGAGTATGGTGTCTAGATCAAGGGAGGTACTGGTACCACTCTACTCTACTTTGGTTAGACCTCATCTTGAATACTGTGTCCAGTTCTGGGCACCCCAATTCAAGAAGGACATGGTCAAGCTGGAGCAAGTCCAGAGAAGGGCGACCAAAATGGTGAGAGGCCTGGAAGACATGCCCTATGAGGATAGACTTAGAGAGCTGGGTATGTTTAGTCTGTAGAAGAGAAGGTTAACAGGGGACATGATAGCTATGTTTAAATATTTGAAGGGATGCCATGTAGAGGAAGGAGAGGGCTTGTTTTCTGCTGCTCCAGAGACCAGGACAAGGAGCAATGGATTCAAGCTGCAGGAAAGGGGATTCCACCTGAACCTCAGGAAGAACTTCCTGGCAGTCAGGGCTGTCCGGCAGTGGAACAGGCTGCCTCGGAGTGTAGTGGAGTCTCCTTTCTTGGAGGTTTTTAAGCAGAGGCTAGATGGCCATCTGTCGGGAATGCTTTGAGGGTGTTCCTGCATAGCAGGGGGTTGGACTGGATGGCCCATGTGGTCTCTTCTAACTCTACATTTCTATGATTCTATGATTCTAAGGCTCTCTCCCATGTCCTCACCAGGTGAGACTGGGATGGTAGTGGGACCAAGAGAAAGCTTTCCTCTGTAGGTCTTAGGGCCCTGTCAGGTTCATACAGGAGGATGTGGTCTTTCAAATAGTCTATATACGTAAGCCATATGGGTCTTTATAGGTCATGGTCAGCACTTTGAATTGTGCCCAGAAACAAACAGCCAGTGAAGCTGTTTCAACAAGGGAATTATGTGCTCCCTGTAACTGGCCTCAGTCAGTATTCCAGCTGCTGTGTTTTCAACCCACTGAAGTTTCCAAACAGTTTCCAAAGGCAGCCCCACGTAGAGTATGTTACAATAGTCCAAACAAGATGCAATCAAGGCATGTGTCATTGTTGTCAGATCTGATGTCTCAAAGAACAGGCACAGTTGGTACACAAGTTTTTACTGTGCAAATGCACTCCTGGCCACTGCTGAAGCCTGGGCATTTTGGCTCAGAGTTGAGTCCAGGAGAATACCAAGGCTGTGAGCCTGAGATTTCAGGGAGAGTGTAACCCCATCCAGCACAGGAAAAGTCTCTTATTTCCTGATCTTCCTTTCAACTGACCAGGAATACCTCTGTCTTGTCTGGATTAAGTTTCAGTTTGTTTTCCTTCATCCAGCCCATTGCTGATAACAGACATTGGTTCAGTACCAAGACAGCTTTCTTGGAATTGGGTGGAAAGGAGAGGTAGAGTTGGATGTCATCGGTATATTGGTGACATCAAGCCCCAAAACTCTGGATGACCTCTCTCACTGTTTCATGTAGATGTTAAACAGCATGAGGGACAAAACAGAACCCTCAGACCAATGGCCAAAGAGTAGAACAGGAGTCCCCCAGACTACCTTCTGGGTTCATCCCTCCAGGAATGACCAGAACCACTTGGTAACAGTGTACCCAAGTCCCATCCCAGAGAGTCAGTCCAGAACAATATCATGGTTGATGGTATCAAAAACTGCTCAGAGGTCCAGCAGAACCAACAGGAACACACTCCCCTTGTCTAGTTCCCTGTGTAGGTCATCCACAAAGACTACCAAAGCTGTCTCTGTCCCATAACCAGGCCTGAAGCCAGATTGAAATGGATCTAGATAATCCATTTCATCCAGAAACCCTTGGAGCTGAGAGGCTATCACATGCTGCAGAACCTCACCCAAAATGGAATATTGGAGACTGGCCAATAATTATTCAGGATGGTGGGATCCAGGGAGGGCTTTTTTAGTAATGGCCTCACCACAGCCTCTTTTAGGTATGCTGGAAACTTTCCTTGCTGCAGTGAAGTATTCACCACTCTCCTTACCCAGTCAGCCAATTTCACTCTAGCTGCTTTCAGAAGTCAGTATGGGCAAGGGTCCAGTGTACATGTGATGGCTTTCACTTCTCCAAAGATCCTTTCTGCACCCTTAGTCTGTACAAATTGAAATGAATCCAATAGTACAGGACAAGCAGGCGCCAAGATTATATCAACTAGAACTGTCTCAACTGCAGCATCCAAGTCAGAGCAAATCTGAGCAATTTTGTCTGCAAAGTGTCCTGCAAATCCATCGCAGCAAGCTGTAGAGTGGTCTTTATTTCTTTCTTGTGGGCCAGAATGTAAAAGAATGTAAAAGGCCCCTGCTACTCAAGACAGCTTTGCTGGATGGCACTGCACAGACACAGTGGTGGCACTTCGCTGCCACCATTGGCACTGCATAGGTTTTCCAGTGGGCCGTAACCCGTCTTTGGTCAGACTCTTTTGCCAACATCATTGTAGCCTCCATCCCATTCATTTCATCACCATCAGCTCTCTAGTAAACCGGGAGCTCGCTTGATTCCACTTTGTGGGACACTTAGGGGCAATTGTGTCCACCACCCTGGTTATTTCTCTACAGTACGACTTCCACATTCGCAGGGGATTGGTTCCAGGCCCCCCTGCGGATACGGAAATCCGCGGATAGTATCGAACACCCTGGACCTGATTGCAGTGGGCACTGGGTGGGAAAATAGTGAGGAGTGTGATCCCATGCTGCCGGCTCTTTTCCTGCCAGGTGCTGCAACTGTTGGGTCCCGGGCCTGCAGCTGGAGGCAGGAAAACAGCAGGGAGCATGATCCTGCACTGCCGGCTGTTTTCCCACTGGGCACCACAGCGATCGGACCCCAGACCTTCAGCTGGAGGCAGGAAAACAGTGGAGAGTGCAATCCCACGCTGCTGACCATATTAATCAGCCCCCTACCTTGGCAGAGGCTCTGAGTCCTGATGAGTCTATAGAAATTTCCTCCATACTTAGAACACCATAATCCTGCCCAGAACAGAAAACCAGCTCTAGAGTGTGTCCTGCAGCATGGGTGGTACCAGCCACTACTTGGGACAGGCCCATGGTTGTCATGACAGAAAGGAAGTCCTGTGCTGCTCCTGACAAAGTAGTCTCTGCATGGATGTTGAAGTCCCTGAGTATAGTAAGACGAGGGGACTCCAACACCACCACCAACATCAGCTCAGCTCAGTGTTGCCCCCTTGGTAAACCCTTTCCCGGGGTCTACAACTTTGATATAAAATTAATCTAACCTACCAGAGAGGTCACCCAGATGAGCACGTAGGCAACAACGGTCGCACAATCAAAAGAACCAGGTCAGGCCAGTAAACTCCTCAGTCAAATAGCCACAGGAGACCTCAAGCTGTGCCAACCCATGGTGGACAAAAGATCCTCAGCCTTTAAGGAGCCAACTTGAAAGGATTAAGAGTTTTCCCACAAAGTTGGGCACTAGAAGCAATAAAATCTTATCAGGCAAAATCCATCTACGTAAACTCACCAGCGGCGGAAGATCCTGATACTTGGGTAACACCTTGTTATCTTCCAATATCAAAGAAGGTGCCGGTGTGAAGTTGTTTTCTGTTGCTGTCCCCTTTGTTATCCCCGGGAGAGGATTTGCCCTCAAGATAAATTTTTCCTATAAATAGTCCCCATTTTTGACTAATTCTTTGGATACCTCCCAGTCCTACCAACTGACCGTTCCCGCCCCCCGGTAGCCGCATGATCCCCTCAGCACTTCTTCGCCGAGTTCCTTTTCTTTCGCTGCTTTACAGACCAAGGACTTCAGGAAAAGGTGCAGTATCACCCAAACTATGAATCCTTCAACAATCCCTCTATCTTTCCACTCTTTATTTTTTTTTAGCCCTTGGATGTGTGTGTGTGAGTGTTTGCGTTGATGAGTGCCACTACTGTTTAATAAAGTCATTCACTGGACCTTTCTGTGTGATTTCTGATTGGGCCTTGTTACACCCCAAAGTAACCCTAAGAGAGGGCCCCTGAATTGGCATGACTTCCCCCATATTGGATATTGGTTAGCAAAGGTCAGTCAGAGTTAAAACAGCCTTGGCGTTGAATGGGAAATTCTTAACACTACACCCTCTCCCTCTGCTGAATGGGAACATAGACAACGTCCTTTAGGCTAAAAGACTGACCTATTGTTCCAAGTCACATATCTCTAGGCAGACAATAGACTCGTTCCTGGACACTGTCACACCCCAAGCTACGTTGATGAACTGTGCGTAGCCAAACAAACAACACCTATCAATTCGGAATTTTAAACCGATCAATCCCCTGGACGTTCCCAGGAGAAACAATACCGAGGAGGGGTCGTGATATTTGCCTAACAACGCCACTTTGCTAGCCAATACCTGGCCTGAGGACAGAAATTGGCTATAAAAATCCTCACTTTTTGAGCCTCTTCAGAGTGCCTCCCAGACTGGACAAGGGGCTGTTTCACTGCTATCGAGGTGTCCCACTCAAGCCTCTCAGACGCTGCTGAGAGCTAAATGCAACTTGCGTCTCTGATCCTTCTTGAACTCCGCTGCGACCAGCTTCCAGCCCCAGGATCCAGCCTCCCCTTGGTGCTTTACACCGAGCCTCTGCTGATCTTCTTACTCTCCAGGAAGCCTAGACTAAGGTCTGTATGCCCTCTCTCCCAACTACCTCTTATTTCCAACTTCCTTTCTATAGCCCTTGTGTGATTGTGGGATTATTGGTTAATGTGTGTTGTGACCTTCTCTGTTAGTTTTAATAAAATTACTTTAGATCATTTCTCTGACTCCTATGTGGTTCTGACCCCGTAGACATAGGGTCAAAGATCCCTTGCCCTGACCTCTCGCAAGCCTTGAGTTTCTCTGTTAATCCTCCTAGTTAGAAGCCTGTTTGGGTGTCCTCGAGATACCCGCAATTTTCAGGGTAACAGCCTGACCCCGTAAAAACTGGGTAAAAGATCTCGCTAGGTTACCCTGCCTCTTGCATTGCTATTGCTTGTGCTCCGTTGAGCTTACTTTCCCCATCACTTGGAGCATATCGAGGTGTCCCTCTGGGACCCCCAGGTTTTCAAGGTAACATCAGGAAGGGAGACCAGGTAGGTGATACACCAACAGAATCCCTACTCTGTCCTGTCCAAAACACACTGGAACCCAGGAGATTGTGGGACAAGGAACCTGGTGAGGGAGATGAGCTCCCAATAGACCACTACAACTCTGCCTCCCCCTCCCCAGGCCTTGTCTGTTGATGTACCAGGTGGACAAAGCTGGAAGAGTAACAGATCAGAATCTAAAGAGAATGGGAGCCATTCCTAAAGATAAGCAAAGCTCAGCATAGTAAGAATAGCATTTTTAACCTGTGGAATTCCATTCTTAAACAGATGAAACAATTTCAATATGAAACAATTCTAATATGCAATGACTTTATTCTTTAAAACTATTTATTCTTTGAAAATATCTCAGTAAATTCAGAATATAAATAATAGTTGTAAAAACAGTTTCATACAGCCATCAAGCAAAGTAAATATCCATTTTCTAATACCACAGACAGATTTTCAACTATGATATCAGTGAACAGGAGGCCAATCACAGAAACTAGGGATGGGCCAACTGAATCCTCGAATCCTGGGCAAGGATTCGAGATTTGCAAATCTGAATCCCTGTGCCAAAATAGACAAACCGAATCTTTCGAATCCACCAACCAAATAGTTTGTTGGAGACCGAGACACCTGAAAACCTGGGAGACCAGACACACAAGGGGAGATGGCAAATATGTGAGATTTTCCTTTGGAGTAATAATGGCCTTTGCTAACCATTTCAGAAATTACATCTGAGGTTGTATTCTAATATATTTAAATTGAACATTTAATATTTAAATTCAGCACTTGACTGGAAGCTACAGGCTTGAGATTTCAAGGACAGCTAAACATTCCTTTGCATAGCTCCCTTGCAAAGCTCTTTCAAACACAATTCTGGGCTTGTAGTTTTACAAGGTGTCACAGCTTTCTCTGCCAAAGTGTGCTGGTGCATCATCAAATTACAAACCCCAGGATGCCATAAGGAGCTATGCAAAGAAAATCCAGTTTTGATCTGGATTATCTTTGTACTGTAGTATGTGACCCTGTTTACACAGGCAGGAAAATGTGGGATTAATCCACATTTTCCTGCATATGTAGAAAGGGCTTTCATGTCATTTTCATGATCCTGAGGCAAAACTATGACAATGGTCCTGGCCAGATATCTTCAGAGAGTGTTTTGCCTTTGCCTAGGCTTTTGCTAAGGCTGGGAGAGTGTATCTTGCCCAAGATTATCATTCTTTCCCATGCTTTTTAAACCCTTTTTTAAAAAAAGGATTTGAAAAAGATTCGTGAAATTTGTGGATTCCCAGAATCTTTCAGGTATTTGGATTCAGATTCAGATTTGGAAAATTCTGGATTCGTCCCATCCCTTACAGAAACATAATCAAAACACATTCATTCAGTGAGGTCTGCACAAATCCATCCCTAAAACTGTGCACTACAATTATGAAACACAGGAGACTTCAAAGTTATAAATTCAATTCTTTCTGTTCTAAAGTTTTTGGGAAATGAGCATCACTAGGGCCACTGAAAAAAATGCACAAAATAACCAATCATGCCACCAAAATTTCATGAGGGTAATGACTAGTTATTTCATAACCTTGTGAGGTGGCTTGCTTTAGGCACAAAATATCATTAATTGAAACATGGAAATTACATTCTGGTCAACCCCCGTTTTGACAAAATGAGGTACGGAAGAGGTAGAAAATGGCCCCATACCCACCCCTGCTTGTCAGCTGTTCATCTCAAGGATTAAGGTATATTTCAAACTTGACTGTAACAGTCAACTCATTTCATATTTTGGTATCTTAAGAATTTGGGAGGCACAATACACCCCAATGTCCTCTTGCACATCTCCAAGTGAAGTGGACAGAAGCCACACCAGAGTTTCCATTCATTCCTGGAGAAGTTATGCAGAAAAACTTCCTGCCAGACAACAATCTTCAGCATCCATATGTTTCTTCCTGTGGGCTTTTAAGTTGCTCCTCACTTATGGTGACCGTAAGGTGAACTTATTACAAAGTCTTGGCAAGATTTGTTTGGAAAGGGTTTGCCACTGCCTTCCTCTCAGGACAAGAGAGTGTGACTTATCCAAAGTCACCCAGTAGGTTTCCATGGCTGAGTAAGGGTTCAAACCCTCGTCTTCAATTCTAGACCAATGCTCAAATCTCTATACCACCCCAGCTCTTAACAATATATTAAGCATCTTTATATTTTCACCTTTCTTTCTTTATGTTTAGTGCAGCTCACAGCAGGTTTCCAACAACTAAAAAGGTGCATGGGTATACATTCAGGAAGTTTGGGAAATACCCTTTTTGGAC
The DNA here is from genome assembly GCA_948472985.1 of Iguana delicatissima. Lineage (NCBI taxonomy): Eukaryota > Metazoa > Chordata > Lepidosauria > Squamata > Iguanidae > Iguana > Iguana delicatissima. The sequence continues at coordinate 121,182 of CAOKZL010001756.1, read as the reverse complement.
TACCTTTTCAGTATCTCCTGCCAGTTTGGTCAGTGCTGATCAACAATGAGCTCTGGAAACTGCAGTCCAAAAAGTAACTTTTCCAAGCTCCTTTTATTTCACAGCATGCATAACAATGGCATTTCGCATTACGAACTGATAAGATAGATAAACAGTAAGTAGTAATAAATACATTTAAAAAAGGAGTGTCAGTAATAAATAAAAGAGGAAAATATTCATGCTGCAGTTGAAAAGTTTGGTTTGTAAGATTATCAGAAGTAAATCTCAGTTCCAGCTTTTCTACCATGGGCTTCCCAAGCACTTCTTTCTTTTTCTCCCTCACAAAGCAATTTCTTTTGCAGCTCCAAATCCATTTTCAGTGCTTCTTTCAGAGTTTACTGGGTCCCTTCAAAAACAAGGTATAGAATAATATATTAATGGAAAGATTAGAAAGTACAGAGGATGAAGATGTCTTCTTAAGATTTGATCTCTCTTTCCCATGCACTTCATCATTCCTTACTGTCACTGTACTCCATGTGCTACTTGTTGTCTGTTCTTTATCAAAGAGACTAATCAAGGACATTAATTGTGAACTGATCTCTTGGTGTCACTTTTGGGCCATTTCCACACTAGCCTGTTATAATGCTATTATTCCAGTTTCAACATCCTGTGGAATTGCGGGGTTTGCAGTTTAGTGAGGGGCCTTTGAGGCTACTGCAAACCCCAGGATTTCATAGGATGTTGAAAGAGGAATAATAGCACTATAACAGGCTAGTGCGGAAATGGTCTTGGTGTCATTTAGTGTCACCTGGTGTCACTTTTGTTAGGTATAGAATTTCTAGGCCATTAAAACTGTATTTATATTGTCTTAATATCAGCTGGTGGTATTACAATCAGTCCTCCATATCCGTGGATTCTGTACCCAGAGATTCAATAGCCATGGCTTGACAATATTTAAAAAACAAAAACAAAAAACAAACTTTGATTTTATATAAGGGATGACATTTTTCTATACTGTTGTACATAATTGAACTTGAGCATCCACGAATTTTGGTATCCACTGGGAGTCCTGGAACTAAACCTAGTGGATACAATAATACTTGTTACTGTTGTTAGGTATGTTCAAGTCAAGTTGGAAGTATGGCAACCCTATTGTAACGTTTTCTTGAAAAGATTTATTCAAAGGAGGTTTGCCATTGTCTTCATCAAAGGGTAAGGAAGTGTGACTTGCTCAAAGTCACCCAGTGAATTTCTATGGCCGAGCAGGATAGGAACTCTGGTTTCCTTGAATCCCAGTCCAGCATTCAAACTACTCACACTATAATAATCAAATGCCAATAATGGACACATACGACAAACATTTCAGTATATTTTGAACAGATACATGGTTTCCAACAGGGAAAAGAAAAAGCTACAGTATTTCTGTTTAAGCTACATTTTTCTGTTCTGGTTTTAACTGTTTGCAAGATAGAATAATAAGTAATCCTGGGGAGGTTTTTATACCTGCAGTCCCAGTCAACACATTTTGCAAGTACCTGTTTAAGAATCCTGTTGATAATCAACTTGACCCATCGTGCTGAGGGATCCAGGCAGACCTCCTTCTTAGACTTCAAGGTGGCTCTGTTGGAGTGAGGAGAGCACAGTTAAATAGCTGGACAAAGAAAAGATTTCAAGAAAGGGGCTGGGCAGGTTCAGGAGACTTACATGACTTCTGAAACCGGACAGTGGGGACCTTCAGGGGTGAGCTCTATATTGGCAATGTGCTTGGGTGGAATCACCTCAGAGACTTTCTCAATGCAGCGGCAGCGCAACTCTCCAGTCATGGGGGCAGCTGTGGAGGATGGGAAAAACAGTAACAGACATTCACAATGCAGTTCTATGCATGTTTATTCAGAAGTAATATTGAATATATTCACTACGTATGTATGCAGAGCAACCAAACTGAATGTCTAATCACATCCCCACCTCTCACAATTAATTAATCCTTTAATTTGATCATAAGAATACAAAACATCACCTCATGGCTAAAGTCTACATAAAAGGAGCAAACTGTCTTGTTGTTGTTGTTGCTGTTGGCCTCCAAGTCTTTTCCAAATTGTGGCAACCCCAAGGCAAACCTATCAGGATTTTCTAGACAAGATTTGTTCCGAGGGGGTTTGCCATGGCTGAGTGTGTGAGTGGTCCCCAGAGTCCTAGTCCAACATTCAAATCATCACATCACACTGGGTCTCAATTTAGTTTACATTATTACAAATATTTTCTTCAAGCTAGTAGTTTGGAAGTTCTTCCAACCATATATTTTCCTGTGGATAACCTAGTATTTTCATATATTACATATTTCTTCTTCTGCTTAAGCCCTATTGATGTGCTCTTCTGTCTGATGTCTGTCCTGCTTTTGACACTTAATTTTTATATTATTGTAATAGAAAAAACCTCCCTCTAGATTCTAGAACATCCCTGTGTTTTATAGATTTGATGGCTCTTTCACTATTGGGAATGGGAAAAATCCAAAATATCAGGAAGCCCAATGCTTTGCTACTGACATTCGGATCCCAACTCTCATTCTTGTTTTTTGCTTTCAAGTCGTTTCCAATTTACAGAGACCCTAAGGTGAATCTATCACACTTGTTACAGTTGACTAAAATATAGAAAGTTGTGAAGCTGGTAAATATCACTGAATGTATTAAACTATGAGAAAAAAGATGATAATTTTAATAATAATATGATAAATTGTACTACCTTATAAGAGATAAAAATGAGTGTAATTGACATAAATAATTTGAGATGGAGTAAGTCAAATCTAGTTGAATTACGGATGCTTACAAAAAATAGTATATTGGTTGATTATTAAGAATCTAGATGGGAATGCTAAGATATTATTGCTTCTACATGAATATAGGCATTGTATCTATGTTCATCATTTCCAGAAATGGAAATAATGTGATTATGAACTCCAGAACTTATTATATCTAATTATGAATAAGTATAAATACATGCTTATTGATAATTCGGTATTTTTGAGCAAACTACTCAAGAAAGTTACTTTTCCAATTAAGAATGTACTGAACACATTGACAGAAGCTTAACTTTTAAAATCTGTACTTAAATACAATTTGAAAAAAACACACAGAGAGATTTCTCTCATTTCTGCCCATCCACAGACCGTTCCACATGTTTGAAATTAGGGAGAGTTTTGCTACTTCCACTCTGGTTTGAATTTAGCACTTTCCACCTCGCTCGTTAAGCGCTGCCTAGACTCAGCTCACTGCGGGGTAAGATTTACTTAGCACTCAGCGGTGGGCTCGGGAAGGAGGGACGGCGGCTGCGAAGCGGAGGGACGCACCGCAAGCCAAAAGCGGGCCAGTCAGCGTGGCTGCTTACCTTGAATCTGGCGACCGGTCCCGGCCAGCAGCAGCAGCAGCAGCAGCAAGAGGCAGAGCAAGGCGGTCGCACCGAGGGCTGGACGGCACCGGCTCATGACGGGTCTTCTGGGTTGCACAAGGGCGCTCTCCGAGCTCCTCCATCCTTCCCCGGCACTTTTAAGCCACCTCGGAGACAAGGGGGGGAGTAACCCGGGCAGGCCGAGGGCTGGACCAAAGGGGCGACTCCCACCGCCCCGCCAAAAACTCCACCCTCCAGGGTGCCCTGAGGCGGGCGAGAGCCCGGAGCGGTGCGCCGATAGAGGGCGAAAAGCTACAGACGCTTTGGAAAAAGACTCGGCTTTTGGTGGTTCTGTGGGAACGCGCAGCGGCGGAAAAGCTGAAAGCAGCGTGGACAAATTCCGGAGGAATAGTTACGACAGGTACAGGCTGCGTCAGGGGTTTTGTTTTTTTAACCTCACAAGGAAATTGGCGCGCTCGGCTCCCGCCTCCTTTTCCCTGTCCCCGTAGGAGCGCTTTGGCCGGGCAGCTTACGCGGAGCCGCAGAAAATCCTGGGGACCGTGTAAGAAACGTTGTGAGCTTTATTGGAGTGAGGGGTACTGAAAACCAAAACTTCAGCAGTGGGTGAGGAGGGGAGAATGAGAAATCTTAAGCACGTCTATTGGATGTTTTCTGGCTTCCTCACCCTCCTTGTCACACTGACAAAATCTCATCAAAAGTCCAGAAAGAGAGACACTTAGAAGGTTCGCTCTTCGGGTCGTAGTAAGTCTGAAACCGCTTGAAGATACACAACAAGGATGAGGATGGCTGGCCAGTTTCTTCTCTTGTTTCAAATAAAGCCAGGCAGCTTATATGAAAATTATATGTGAAGAAGTGAACTGTAGTCCACGAAGGCTTATGCTAGAAATTTCTTTTCCCTAGTTAGTGTCAGTTGGATCCCATTTTGTCTTCTTTATGCTAAATCAGACTAACCGGGCAATCTCTTAGAATGCTACAGTACATTAAAATTATAGTTTTCTTGCATTCCTATATATAGGGTGTAGCCACCAAAGTAGTCATAACACTTTGATACCAGGTTAATGGCCATGGCTCCATTCTGTGGAATCCTGGGATTTGTAGTTTGGTGAGGTAATTAGAGATGTTCCTGGGCATCCTGTGTAGAGTTTACCGATGGAGAATTTTGTGTCTCTCAAAAAACCACAAATCTCAGGATTTTATAGGATGGAATCATGGCAGTGGTATCAAGTGGCGTCAACCTGCAGTAATTGTGTATTTTCAGTAAATCAATAGATGTTTTCCCTTCTACAGGTCATATAAGCAGCCTTGTCATCTATCAGAATTCAGTTGGCAATTCTCAAATATACTGATTTTCACTTAGATTGTGGAGGAGCAAAATACCTACCGTGTCCCAAGAGTAGCTCCCAGGCCTCCAAATCCACAGAATGTCCCAAAATATTTCTTACACCCTCTAATTGCAAAGCATACCTCAGAAGCCTCTGTTTTTAAGGCCTGTCTTAGGCTTTGGAATAGTTTTGTTGCCTTCTGTTTGTAAGATAATCATGCCCTTTAAGTCTTATAGCAAGCCTGGGAAGATTTTGTTGGAATGGCTTCTGGGGGGACACAGTTTTCAATTTGGAGGCAGTTTTTTTCCAGGATGTTGTGTCAGGGTGTCAGAGGGCTGGTATGGCCCTCCAGGGTCTGGGGATGTGCAGGCATGGACTCCAGACCTTCAGAAGTTATCCCTTCCTGCTTTCAGTGATGTAACAGAGGTGGGCAAAGTGTCCTCCAGTTGTTGGTCAGCATGTCCCAGCATTCCTCAGCATTTGAGTATTTGCTACCTAGGGCTGAGAGAACTTGTAGTCCAACAGTTTTGCCCACCACACCTTAGAAAGTAGTGAGAAAAAGAACACTTTGGAGAGATTAAAGCAGTAAGTAGACTGGGAAGGGAAAGTTGGATGCTCCCTATAGTTGTTTTTATGCTACAGCTAAACAGACATATGCACATCCGGTCTGCTGAGGAAAGGGATCTTAAGGCCTCTTAGTGCAAAAGAAGAAGCAGGCTTCTCATACTACTGGTTAGAAAGTGCTCATCCTTTTTTGTTCTCCTTCCTTGATTATCCATGCTTTAAAAAAGGAGGAAAAGGAGAGAAAAAAGAATTGGTGGAAAAACAAGGGAGGGTTTCAAGCGCACAACAGTGTAGCCCGAAGTCCCAGTAAAATTCAGGAAATGAGACACATCAGTGGTATGACCATTGTCTGGAATTACTTAAGACATGATGTTGGTACATCAGTCCAGAAGATTTGCCACATGTGCTGTGGTGTTTGTCTCTCCCTCACAACATGCTTCCTGATGAAGGAGTAAAATAGTTCCTCAGAAACACAGTGGCACTTACACAGCTTGGATGAAATGGAATACATTTGTTTTGTGCGTCTTTTGGATCTATTTATTTACTTACTTATTTATTTATTTATTTATTAAATATGTATACTTCACCCTATATCAAGAAATCTCAGGACAGCTTACATTTATGCATCATGCTTCCCTTGGGATGTGTTCAGAAAGGTCCCAAACATGGTTGAAAGAGGAAAAGCAGACTGTCCAGATCTGGTGAAAAGATCTAGTTTTCCTGTATCAGTTGTCCACCTCTGGTAATATTGAGTAGGAAATTGTGGGAGTCAGAGCCCAGAAAGTAACTTCCAAGGTCTGATTGCATCCATTCTGTCAGTAGTTACAGACGAACTGCAATCCACAAATTACAGAAATCCTGTTAAATATGAGGAGTTGGCCCCAGTAGGAAATGAAGAGAAATAGAGAGAGAGGAGAAAGAAAGAGAAAGAGAAAAAAGGCTGGAAATGTATGTGATGCTGATGTCGATTCCTTATTCCCAGTTCCTTATTTGTGTACCATTGAAAAACAACCCAGTCCTTCAGTTGCTGTAAGCTGTGAGATGCTTTGAACTCCCCCATCACACATCAACATGACTGGGGAACTCTGCCTTCATAGATAAATCAGAATTCTTTGTGATCTATCCATCATTTTATTTATATTGTTTTTTTTCCCCAGACTGTAACTCATAGAGGCTTACAAAAGATGGGAAATTACAGTAAAGCACAGATGTATAGTAGGTCTTCCATATCCACATAACCAGTACTCACAATTTGACTGCTCAAATGCAATCTGAAAACATTTTGTCCCCATGTCTTCTTAGATGACATGTTGTTGTTAATTTTTATGTTTTTATCAGTTGTGTAATGGCTTTGGAGTGCAAATAATAACTACAAAGCCTGTCAAGTTTCAGGACCTCCTCTCCAAGCTGCATATTCATCTCAACACCCAAGTCATTCATCTCACTGAAAAAAAAAAAAAGGATTTTGTTATCCATGTTTTTCATTATCCATGGTAAGTTCAAGAACATTGCCCCCTGTGGATATGGGAGACCTATTGTAGTTAAAAAAATATACAATTTGAGATTAAAAACAGTACAACACCATAAAAACCTCTTCTCCTGTTAACTATCATTTCCCAAAGGCTTGTTGGAGTAGAAAGTCTTCACTTGCCACAGAAAAGACAGCAAAGAAGAAGCCATCCTAACCTCCCCAGGGAGGGAGTTCCAATGTCTGGGAGCAGCCGCAGAGAAGACCCTCCTGCATTCCCACCAAACTGCCTATGAAGGCAGTTGGATAGAAATGAGAAATGGAAATAAGGCCTCTTCTGAAGATCTGAGAGCTGGGATAGGCTCAGACACAAGATATCATTCTTCAAACATCTTGGACTGAGCCATGATTTACATCTCTGTTTGTGTAGTGTACAGGATCCTGTGATAATATTACATGAAAATCACGAATAAGGAACTAGGCCTTTGCATTCCCTAATGAGCTGTTGGCCAGTCTATTAAATATCCACACAGTTGGGAAAGGGTGCTGCATGAGATAACATCAATCTCTACTCAACTTACAGGTTATTTCAAAGTGCAGAGCCCCAGTTCCTTATTTGTTCATACCTAATTTTGCTGTTGTTGGCTTGTACTGGCATGCCTGTAGATGCTATGTGCATACATAACTTTTTGGGACAAACAGGGTAATACCATCTCAAAGAAAACCTTCTCTTGGTAATAAAGGTGTATAATTTTGGGTGGCCTGCACCTTCCTTTAATTGTACACATGCTAAATTCTTTATTCTTTTTGGATCTAATTTGGCTGTTGTTGGCCTGGGTTGGCATACATGTCAGTGTCCTGTTCATACAGAGTTTCTTGGTTGGATGGGAATCTGTGTCATCTCATAGAGCACCCTCTGCTGCAGGGGTATATAATTTGAAGTGGTCAGCAGTTTATTTGGAGGTGCAGTGGTCCAGTTTCTTCCTTGGGACTGTTACCTTGAATTGTCATGTGTTGCCATGCATTGCTCAAAGGTGAATATGTTCGTTGGAAAGAATTCTTTTTTCGTGATCTGGGTAGCTCAAAACTTAATTTGTGATGAAGGGTGTATAAATTTCACATCCTTGTGCAGCTGAATGATTGAGCTGTGTTTCAAAGTTTTACACAGATAAGGAAGTGGGACATGGAAATAAGGTCCCAGCTTCAGTGTTGCATTGAAGATCATTAAAACGTGCCTTGAGAAATACAAAATGTCTTTCTTATGGAGGAAAGGGTAGACACAAAAAGATACTTGCACTTTAGACATGTATACTCATCCTAAATATATTTACTGGGGAGGAAATACCATTAATGCTAAGTTGCAACACATGTTAGTGTGAAATAGCTTTGAATATGTGTGTTTTAAGTGTTTAAGCATTAGATCACAGGAAGATGCAAGACAGTAGAAGTATTACTCTGTCGTTGCTGAGATCAAACCACACAATGTTCACATAAATGAAGACTTAAAGGGAAAAAGAAAGAAAGAAGAAAAGAAAAAAAGAAAGAAAAACAGCCCCTGGAAGTGATACTTTAAGAAACAAGGAAAAGAAAGGATGGCTACATGTTTTCTAGTCATTGCTTCTCGTCTCCTAGTTTCTTTCTCAAATGCTTTTTCTTTTGCAGAGCTCTGAACTTACATTTCACCACATGTATCTACGATCTCCTTGGAGGGCACCAGCAATGGAATCGCTGTAGTATTGGCTCCCATCCTCCTTTCCAGCTGAATTAGACATGTACCTATAGTAATTTGGTTTTGGTCCTCGATAAACAGCCTTTTAGAAAAGATTTCCTGACTGACTAATTCCAGCCACAGTTTTATTAATGCATTTGTTTTGATTGTATGGTATATATTTTCACTGAATATACAACCCCTGTTTGGTCAGACTTACTCTAAGTTTTCTGCCATTGTTGGTCTAGTTTCTGTAACTCTCGTTTCATTACCACCAACTCGCTAATAAACCAGGGAGTTTGCTTGACTCCATTTTGTGGAAAGGCACACTTAGGAGTGATTGTATCCACTGCCCTGGCCCTTTCTGTATTTCAGAGATCATCTAGGACTTTGACAAGAGCACCTGCCAAGGCATCAGGGAACTCCTCAAGAGTAATCAGGAATCCATCCACATGCATAAGAGTCCAAGGGCAGAACATCTTAATCAATCCACTACCTCTGAAGAGGCTATGAGTCCCTGCGAATCTGAACTCCAGTAAATTCTGAGGTAAAAGGTAGGCCTGTGTCTCTAACGTTGTCACTTTTCTTCTCCTGTATAATTTTTAATATCTTGCCTGATGAAGAAGCCAGTGAAGCTTTGAAAGCTTGCGTGATGTATTTTCTCCATTTTGATTGGCCCAGTGAGTCACCAGGTACTACTTGGACAGACTGGGGTCATCATGGAGGATATGAAGTGCTGAACTGCTCTTGAAAGAGTGATCTGAGGAAGTATGTTGAAATCCTGCAGGACAACAAGGTGGTAGTGAGGGGCTCCAACACCACCACCAAAACCAACTGAGGCAGCTTAAGAAGGAAGACTGCTGAGTAGCAGGGTGGGCAGTACACTGACAGAATCCCTATGCTGTCCTGATCACTCATCCTCCTGACTAGATATAAAGATGACATATCTACATGTTTTAACTCAGATCAGCCACATAATCACATAGAAAATGGTGGATGTGAAGTGCATAATTCTTCCTCTGCCCATGGCTTCTTCCCTGAAGCTCCACATTTTAAGCACTTTTCTCTCTGGTGGACTCACTATCCATATTAGAGCTGAGATGAGGAAAAAATGTTGTAGGAAACTAAGTTGTGGGCGGCACAGGCTCTGTGAAAATCAGATCTCACATCCCACTTTCTATGAGATGGTGTCAAATTAAGAGTTAAAAACATTCTGTTCCCACTCTTGCACCTGGAATGCACAAGGGCATTCCAGAATAGTTTTATGCAAGCCAGTGGTACAATTCTCTTTTAAGTAGCTTACTCTCTGTATATTATCATTTAAAATGAACTTGAAAGAAGTTATACCATCAGTTGTTGAAGCATAAACTCCCAGTAGTCCCAAGTGTTACAAGGCTATGTCTTTGGCCCTTCCCAGTAGGTATTTCTCCTCAGATATTCTTTACTAAAGAGTAGAAATGGACAGAATGTCAGTACAGTGAGATATTCTTAGCCAAAACTTGGTAAAAGTTACTTTTGAAACAGCAGTTCCTACAAACTCATAGCTGTGTGGTCATACTGGTTCAGCAATTTAAAAGAGTTAATTAAGTTCCCTGCTTGGCCATGGAAACCCACTGGGTGACCTTGGCTACATCACACATTCTCAGCTCCAGAAAACCCATAGGTTTGCCTTAGGGTCGCTGTAAGTTGGCAACACTTAAAGGCACATAACAGCAGCAGAAGCAGCAGTAGTGTTCTCCAAGCTGTATCTTGAGGAAAACATTGGCCATGTACGCACTAGACCAGTGGTTCTCAACCTGTGGGTCCCCAGATGTTCGTGGACTTCAGCTCCCAGAAGCCCTAGCCACTATGGTCAGTGCTCAGGGCTTCTGGGAGCTGAAGTCCATGAACATCTGGGGACCCACAGGTTGAGAACCATTGCACTAGACTGTTATAGTGCTATTATTCCACTTTTAACATTAAGAATTAAGAAATAGAAGGATTGTAACATGAATGTCATAAGTATTTTATTCTGTTCATTTGAGTAATGAAGAGAAGAAGAGGTAATATATATATATCTTTTAATTCTTAATTCTATAATATAACTCCAATCTAATCTAATTCTATAATATAAAAATAATAAACCTAATTGTATGATACGTATGTGTATATGTGTGTGTATATGTGTGCGTGTGTGTGTAGTATATACTGTAAAATATATTGTACAATATACTGTACAATATACTGTACAATCTATATATATAAATATATATATACTGTACTATGTATATATTGTATAACATATATATATTGTATAATAATATATGTATATTGTATAACATACAATTAGGTTTACTATTTTTATATTATATAGTTAGATTTAGGCAACAAATGTTAAATTTAGTGATTTTTTTCTTGACTTACCAGATTACTGTTTCTGAAGAGTTACTAAGGGTTGCCAGTAACAGGGGCAGGAACCACCTTTTTAATTTTTAATTATGTATTTCTGTTCATTAGTTTTGATTGATATTTACCATTTTGTTGTTTAGCGGTTATTATTTAGTATTATATTATACATTAGATTTTAGTTTGTCTTTTTATGTATGATTTTTTTCTCTTTTCCTCTTTCTCTTTTGCTTTATATTTTGTTTTGTGTATTTATATAAATAACAAAAAAATTAAAGAATAAAGAATAAAGAAGTTAAAGAATAATAAAAAAGAAATTAAAGAAAAATGTAAGAGAGGCAAGGAACAGGAATTGGGAAGGAAATGAGGGAAAGCATAATGGTGATGGTTGATTAAACTGCCTGGAAATATATTTGTTTGGGGTATTGTATTCGAGTTTGTGGTATCTACTTAGGACAAAATCTTGGGCCTCTTTCACATTACTCAATTACATTTGGCTCTCCCCATATGCTAGGGTTAGGAGTGCAGGACCCCCACAAAAGTGGGAAAACACAAATATCAACATGTGTGTGTCTGTGGGAATGGCAGAGGGAATGGGCACCCAAGATCCAAACCAGGTGAGAGAAAGGAGAGGGAAGCAGGGGTCAGCACAACAGCCCTATACTTCCTCTCTCTCACCCATCTCCTTCTTGGGTGTGTGTGGGGGCATCGAGAGAGAGTTTGTTTTGATGAGAAATTGAGCGGCGAGTGGCTGGTGGAGGAGAAAGAGGACCAGAGGTGGCTTTTTAAAGGAGCTGCTGAGAGGGAATGTTCTCCTAGAAAAGAAACACTTGAGATTTGGAGCCAGAGTTTGGAAAAACTTGCAAATAATCAAATTCGTGAAGGTAAAATCTGCAAATGTTAAGGACTGACTGTATAGTCTTTTGTTCCCACTTTAACTGCCAGAGTTCAATCCTATGAAATCTTGGGATTCATAGTTTCTTGAAGTATTTAGAATTATCTACCAAAGAATTCTCACCAAACCTCACCAAACCAGAGGCTGCAGCCACAACAAAGTGCTACCAAAGTGCTATAATCATGTAGTGCAGCGGTTCCCAACCTGTGGGTCGCGGCCCTTTTGGGGGGTCGAACGACCCTTTCACAGGGGTCACCTAAGACCATTGGAAAATACGTATTATAAAATAAAAAGAAGGTGAAAGGAAAATTACTTGGTAATGCAGTTAAGTCTGTTAAGGGCAGGGAAGGGATCCCAACCGCTCCTTTAACTTCCGGTGGCCATGCTGAAAAGAGACGTTCAGAAAGCAAGGGAGGGGCTGTGAGAGGAAGGAGCTCTCCTGACCAATCCAAGCTCGCCAGCAACACAACCAATCACACTCAAGCATGCGAGCAGCCTCTGCCAGGAGAAATGGCCGCCTCTCAGCCAGCAGTGCCTTGCCCTTCTGGATTAGCGAATACAGCAGCGCAGGGCAATTTAGCATTGTGTATGGTGTCATTAGTCACTAGGAGTCAAACTGCAATGCCTGTGGAACGTAAAGAAGTAAGATTTGAACCTCCTATGTCCCCAGTGTCTTCCCAGGGGAATGTGTCTGAGTGTAGTAGGGAGGTGATAAGACAAATGATTGCTGAAGAAATGGAGGTGCATGTTAATAGGCAAACAATATTAGTGAAATGATTTCACAAAATACATAACAAGTTTAAAAAATGTGTTGCAAGTTGGACAATTCATTGAATTTGAATGTAATGTCATTATTAAGCAGTCAACAAACTACTTCAATGAATCCTTCATTTTCACGTGATTTTCCTGGTGATACAAAAGTTATTCAAGCTGAATCAAATGATGCTGGTGTGTGTTTACCAAAAAAGTCTACCTGTAGGTCCAAAGTGACTAGAGTTGAGGAATCTGCTTTGTCACACTCTGAACAAATCAACACTGAATCTGAAAGTGATGAGGAACCAGATTTGGCAGATACTCATGGGGATAATGACTCTAAATCAGATAGTTCTATTTCCGAGGAGGAGGATGCAGAAGATGATAATAAAGTGAGATTATTTTCCTCAGATTCTTTTAAAAATTTGCTGAAAAAGGTGTTGGTAACTCTGGGACTGGACAGTCTGGTGAGTGCCACTTCAGATATTGATAAAAACAAGAATGTTGCATCAGTTGTAAGGAATAAGCCTACAAAATCTAGTGTTATTCCCATGCTAGATTTATTTTTGGATTTAATTCAGTCTGAATGCAGTGAAACCAAATCTTCAAACTTTATATCATTTATGGTGGACTAAATATCAGATATTTACATTACGATTCATAACAGTAGCAAAATTACAGTTATGAAGTAGCAAGGAAAATAATTTTATGGTTGGGGGTCACCACAACATGAGGAACTGCATTAAAGGGTCATGGCATTAGGAGTGTTGAGAACCACTGTGGAAAAGAGAGAGGCCACAATTGGAAGCACAATGATACCAAGCTGCATCAACTATTATAAAACGTATTGTTTAGGTTTCCCAGCATCTGCCTTTTGATCAAGTGTGCAAATATATTTCAGTTAAATTAACTATAATTGATTGGCATCAGAAGCAGTAAATTAAGATCTGGCTATCTTTTATCCAGTCTTTTAGATTTTCTTGACCACAGATTGGTTCTTCAGGTATGCTATTGCTTATTTCATACTAGACAGTAATTTCTTTTTTTAATGGTTTTATGATGGATTGTTTTTATTTTATTGAATCAAATTCTTGCCTGGGATCTATTATTTTATTGAATCAAATACATGCCCAGGAACATTAGAAACGGATAAATATAGCCCAGACCACAGTGTAAGTGCCCTTTTGAGTTTTTAAAGAAAACGTAAGCTGTTTAAATGTAAGACCCTCATTACTACGTTTTTTTTTATCAGTTTTGTATCCCGTACTTAAATAACACAAAGGAAAAACAAAAGTAAGTGTTCCTTTTAATTCATCACTCCCAGCAGTTAAAACTGGCCCCTATCGATTGACTGCTGCTTTAATCAATTAAACCCTGTACAAATAATGGTTACCTATTTCTAGGCCAGCTAGAATACAAGGGATACAGAGTGCTGCAAAATTATACATGGTAATAAAAAACCCTATATAAATTCAATTCTGTAGTACCCCTGTAAAAACATTAATAATATTTCATACTGTGATGAAGTAAATGTTATTGGGTAATAAAGAAATGTCCCTCTTCCCCTTTGTTTTGAGTGAATGGACATTGTTGAAAGGATAATTAGCAAATATTCTGCCATTTGAAACAAGGAAGTTGAGAAATCAGTTATCAGGAAGATAAATCCATCTACTTTGTTTTTACAAGTAGATATAGATTTACTTGTCATTTGTAGCTTCGTTCCAACCTTCTATCATTTGTCTTCTGAGGACGGGTGTGGTTTTGACATTCATTTTTTCTTTCAGGATCATAGAAAGGTGCCCTAGGCTCTGTTTGTTTATCCACTGCATCTTTTTCCAGACCTTGGGAATTATTTTTTTGCACCACAGTTCCAGAATCCCCCAAAGAGCAATGACTGGGCAGGCTGGGGTATTTCAGGCATTTGGGACTAGACAACACTCTAACATACATCCATGTTCCCAGATTTTTTTTAAAAAAAAAATGACATTGTGGTTTGCTGCTAGAAATCACTGGCAAACTACTAAGTTTGTTCTAGTTAATGGGATAGTTTAGTTCCTTTTAAATTAGTATCAATAGTCAGTATAATAGTAAATATCATATTGACTAACATCTATTTAAGTATACTATGATTCATTTATATATAAATGTAAGTGCAGTAATTGTTTTATGAAAGAGAGATTGTATTTGTTAATAATCAATACAAGCAGTTTTAATGAATTTTATAATACTTGATGGATTATTATTTTAATTAATTTTAGCTGATTCTTCATATTTCTGTCTTGCTCTGTGTCAGAAATATCTCTTGGTTGGCTGTGAACAACAGCTTTTTTAGTGCATCTTGTTTCTGTACAAGAGATATGCTGCCTCTACTCCTCTTGTTCCCTCTGTACCTGATGAAGAAAACACAGCAGAAAATGTGCTGCTCCCATCTCCCCAGAAACTGTCCAGAAATGAGGAGCACTTAGCTTTAAAGTCTTGAAATCCTGTATAAAGGATTTATATATTTGCAGTAACAAAATCCAATACAGGCTTGAAAAGAGAGAGAGAATCAGAGTTTTGCTATCCTGAAAGGTGCACAGAGACTATGCTACTAGATCTGGTAAGGGAGGCTGTTATACAGCTCAAACTCAACTTATATCAGGGTTGTCTTTCTGAGCTTCTAATGTAAACTAAGACTGATGTAAATTGAGGGAGTCAGTTCCATAAATAGCCACTAAATTAGCAATTTTACTCAATTTGCTTATTTTACCTTTGATCACTGGAAGGTGAATGCAGGCTTAATTTGCTAGTCTGATTCCTGAAGTGTGTTTCTCTGAAGAAGTTCATTTCTGGGAGGAGAAACAGGTGTATTGCAGGGAATCATATTCACCTTAATGTCTAATTTAATACTAAGCAACAACGATTGAGGCTTTAGTCTGTGCTTTGAAAGAACAACCCATAGTGTTGCACCTAATTTGCATATTGGATTGTGCACCTTGGGTGACTCCTTTAAAGGTCAGACTAAAACACAGAGTGGGTTCACCACATCACTAACATCAAAACCACTAGCTATCACTGACCCTAAGACCTCTAGATTGTTTTCACAAGTGTAGAGCTAAGTATCCCCCATGTAATTATATTGTATTTTTGTATTTTATCAAGATAATTTGTTTTACAATAGTATGGTATAGTTTTTTATTTCTTCCTTCCCTTTGTGTTTGTGTCTCTACAGCATACGCATATTTTAGATTGTACGCATTTGGCAGGACCTACCGTTTTTGGCTGTTTTATTTGTAAAGTGCCATGTGCACAGATGGTGCTATATAAGTGGATGATGAGGATGTGCTTGTTCCTTTGATTTTTTAAAATCCCAAACATGAAACTTCATATCTGTCTCTGTTGAGTTCCCCTTTGTTGGTATAGACCCAGCATTTTATATATTCTTAGGAATTAAAATCTAGTACTTCCAGTGAAATGTGACTGCCAACCTAATAGCTAATTTGCCACTTGTGGAACCAAAACATTAAAATCTAGAAATCTTATCCTAGCACTGTGGTATATTGTTGGATCCAGCTGTAGGTTGCCAAAGTGAACTATTTGAATGGGACAGCAAATCAAGCATATCATATGATGCCACTTTGAGCCATGCATTGCAGTGCTGATACCCATCACTTTTGAGAACAAACTCTGATTATTGTGCCCCACATTGATTTTTTTTTTACTCATGGTACTTGCTGCGAAAGAAATGTACTGTTGTAGGCAAGCATCTCTTAATTAATTAATTATCAGCTGTTCGTGTATCATCACTGAGATCTGATGCTCTTGCCAGACTTGATGACACCTTTTAATTAAGGCTTTCAGGGCAAGCATTGACATATGGCTTGGTACATGAAAGGAAAGCTGCCTTTTAATGGCATCAGCTGGATAGAGTTGAATTTTTAAAACAGAGTGGTTTATTGATAGAGGGAATTAATGTATTCGTCTGTTTGAGCTATGCAATTGTATCAATTTCGCACCACTTTAACTGTCAGGATTCCATCCTAGGAGGTCCTAGGATTTGTAGTTTGGTGAGGTGCTTGAAGGGCACTTGAAAAGATGAAGATTGAAAATTAAATCAACTTAATTCTGTAGTGTAAGCAGCCACTTAGGAACTGTAGTTCAGAACATAGGCTAGCACTCTCTTTCTAAGGGCCCTTTTACATTACTTAGTTATAGCACCATGATTGGTGCATCCTCTGGAATCTTAAGGCTTGTAGTCTGGTGAGGCACTAGAGCAATCTGGATGGGACTTCTAAATGGCTATCCCAGAATAAATGGCTATCCCAGAATAAAATCCAAGGATTCCATACAAAGGAACAATGCAAGTTGAGGTGGAATCATAGTGCTGTAATTGGGTAGGATGGTATAAGGATGGCATAAGACTGTCATATGTTTATTGGATAGATGCACTTATAATTTAAAAACAGAAGTCTCTATGGAATTTTAAGAAATATTTGTTGTGTGCCTTCAAGTTGTTTCTGACTTTTAGTGACCCTTAGGTGAACCTATCACAGGGTTTTCTAGGGCTGAGAGTATGTGTTGCACCCAAGGTCACTCAGTGGGTTTCCATGGCAGAGTCGGGAACTAAACCTGGTCTCTAAGGTTGTAGCCCAAAACTCAAACCACTACACCACGCTGGCTCTCTCCAAGAAATACAGTAAAGTAAAAAATAATTTAGCCAGCCAAGTTCCCCCTCCACCCATCCTCTGATGATACAGTCCTGTAAAATCCAGTTCTGGCTTTAACAAAGAAGCAAGTAATTGAGAAGTATAGTGATTCATGATTCTAATTTCCTGCTACTTGTGACATGCAAAATACAGGGGAAGGATGATCTTACACCCATGAATTCCAAATAATATTTCACCATAGGTCAGTGGTTCCCAACCTTTTTTCACTTGCATACCCCTTGGCGGCCTGTTTCTGTAAGTTGTACCCCTTATATTAGCAGCATGTTTGTGATTAATAAGGTTGCTGTTATTTCAAATTTATATGTTTTTAAGCAGAGGCTCGATGGCCATCTGTTGGGAATGCTTTGATGTGTGTTCCTGCATAGCAGGGGGTTGGATTTGATGGCCCCTGGGGTCTCTTTGAACTCTATGATTCTATGATTCTGTATTGTAACTGTAAATAAATAGCCCAATAATGAAATTAAAAAGCAATGGAATGATAAGGTAAACAGACAGTCCATATATATTTACATTCAAAACTCAAAAGATGGAATGAATTCAAGAAAATATTTCCAAGATTACTTTTAAAAAAACTACATTACATTAATTAATTATTACTGTTTTGCACTAAAGTGTTAGATGTCTTGTGAGAAATTCTTGGTGATTGGTTGCTATCCACATTATATTTCACCTTTTTTTTTAATGTGCCAGTTTTCAACCACTGATCCATATCTTATCATACACAAATGGAAAAATTTAAAGCTTAAAACAATGACAAAAGGGAAGAGACCTAGAGAAGACCCAGCAGAACTCACCCGTTGAACACTGCTCACAGGACTGACTGAGGTACCACTGATAATAGTTCGGCTTTCCATTTTCTTAATGTGCTCTGTTGTGAAAAAACAGGCACCTTGGCAGTTCCCATTTACTGATCCTCCTGTGTCTGCCTAGCTTGAGCTGCCCCATCTTCGAGGGAGGCTGACTGGCTATGCTTTCTCATTTTCCCACCTTGGATAAAAACACTGACTGAGGCCAACAAGGGATGAAAGATGCAAGTTCCTATAGCTTAACATTTCTACCACAAGTTCTTTCTCCCCCATCCCAACTGCTTCCTCTCTGAGAAGTTGGACTGGGAGGAAGGGGTGTCATCAAGGGTCCCACCCACTCTACATCTAAAGAAAACATAGATATCCAAAGATGACAAAAACCAGACATGGACCAAGCCCTTGGGCTCGTGTCCCCTTCTGGTGACCTCATTCCTCCAGAAATGACCACCATCGTCCTAACCATCACTCATTACTTTGTACTTTTCTCTCATTTGCTTGTTCATACACAGACTTACTGGCAATATCTTGGCCTCAAATTGTACTGAGGTGGGTTGTGCAGGTTACCCTGCTCCAGGATCGAGGAAGAGACAAATGGCTGTCACTTGGGGAGGTAGAGTGGTGTGCTTTGCATTCCTAGAACCTGTTGCAAGAAACAGCCTGACCTACACTGCTCTCCTGTTAGCTCCCCACCCCCGCACTTGGCCTGTGCTTAGGTGTGGGTGCCTCTCACACTTGGAGCTTTGTCCCCTCAGACCTCCCACTGGCATCCTCCTGCTCTGGTTCCCCTCAGACAAAGCAACTGCCACCTTTGAGTCTACCCTGAAACTTTCCCTTACTGGTTGGGCAGGGAGAAGCAGCACCACTCTGCCCAAGTCCCACCCCACAAACTCGGTTGGGCTCAGCTCTGAAGAGATGAGCGACTCCTCCTTGCATGAGTGCCTTTCCCCCCACACACCCTGTGAGGGTGAGGAGAATTAGAACTCTTTCCCATCATTATTCAATTTTTTTCATATATCCCTAAATGTCTTGGTGCATAGCCCGGGGGAGGCGAATACATACCCCAAGCTGGAAACCACTCCAACAGGTAATCTCAGGAGTTTGCCTTCTGATATTAAAATAGTAGGGGAGGAGATACTCATTGGCTTTAGAAACATAATTTCTAGTTCCCCCCCAAAAAAAAAGGGAAGGAAGAAAGAAGAAAGGAAAAGGAAAAGAAAGAACACCACATGCTACTAGAATTTCTTTGGGAAACCATGACAGTAGTAGGGAGTAGTAGTAGCTTAATCCTTTTGGTCTAGAGTCAGAGGATATTCACTTTGGTTTACTTCATCTTTAGAATATCCTCGCTCTTACAAAATTCACAGGGAGATGGGGCTAGAAATATGTACCAATTAAAAAGGCATGCTTGTGTCATACATTCAGCAGTGAAATTCATAAAGCAGAGATACTCTCTGAGTGATTCTATGCCTCGTATAGAAATCAGGTAGCATCTGGAAGTACTTCAATTTCTTATCTCCTGCTAGAGCAGTGGTTCTCAACCAGTGGGTCCCCAGATGTTTTTAGACTTCAGCTCCCAGAAGCCCTAGCCACTATGGTCAATGCTCAGGGCTTCTGGGAGCTGAAGTGCAAGAACATCTGGGGACCCACAGGTTGAGAACCACTGTGCTAGAGGTATTAACTTGTCCCTTCATCGGAATGATAATCAGAATTGACATCATCTAGTCTTCTGTGATCAGCAGTCTTATTTATTGGGATTCTACTTTGAGCTTGGTTCCATCAAAAACGTCTTACAAAGGCGTCATCCTTATCATTTCAATTGATAGCCCACTTTTCTGACTAATAAAGCATATGAATGATGGTGTGTCTTCCATTTGTAGGGACAATCTTTGAGGAGGCAGAGGGATAGAGTTTAAGGCCATTTCTGCACTAGACTGTTATAGTGCTATAATTAAGTTTCAACATCCTATGGAATTCTGGAATTTGCAGTTTAGGGAGGGGCCTCAAAGTGCAAACCCTAAACTGCAAACTCCAGGATTCCATAGAATGTTGAAACTTGAATTATAGCACTATAACAGTCTAGTGCAGAAATGGCCTAAGACTTGTTGGCAAGGATTCCAGAACAGGTAATTTCTTCATAGATTGCTCTGTGTTAACAGAGGCTTAACAAGGGCAGGAAACAGCTAAATGCTTGTATTCTTGGCTTACAAGTGTGGGGAGGTTCATCCTGCAGTTCAGGCGATGGCACACAGGTGGGGATGTAATAGCAATAGCATTTATTTCTATACCGCTTATCAACTAAGTGTTATCTAAGCGGTTTACAATGTATTTTTAGCTAATTGCCCCCAACAAGCTGGGTACTCATTTTACCGACCTGCAAAAGGATGGAAGGCTGACTCAACCTTGGAGCCTGGCAGGATCAAACTCACAACCTTGTGGTTGCAGTACTGGCATTTAACCACTGCGACACCAGGGCGCAAAGATGACCAGGATGTAACCTCCATGGTCAAGGGGATCTGGGGAGCAGTTTGTAAGTTGACCACATATATATTTTGAAAGGACAGTAATGAATAGAGGATCTTTCTTGAGCAGAAACGACTTTTTGGCCACAGAATGCTTTATGGGGATACCTGTCCTTTGTCCTAAATGGTGCCTTCCAAAGCATAATTCTAGACTGCCCATCTTGCCCAAAGAATATTGGTGTGGTGGTGGGTGGGTGGGTTTTGGTATGCCCATGCAAGAAGAAACTGCTAAACAGGGGATGGATATAGTGTTAAAGACGGCAACCTTAGCATGCATATATGCAGTTGTTTTCATGTTTCTCTTAAGAGTTTTGCTGTGATAGTGTTTATGTTATTTCCTGTTTCTTAGTTTTACTTACACTCTCTCTCTTCCTGCATTAGTTAGTCTGCAGTTAGTCTCCATTTTGTAGTCTTCAGTTCTTTCTCCTTCCTCCGTGTTTGACAAGTATATGGGAGTCTGTCACCCTTAGTGTTATGAAATCTTTCAGATTTGTAAGTAAATCTATTTCATGTATTTTACAAAGATGACTAAGCTTGCTTTATTTCTCTGTTAGACACTGTGGGGAGTGGGATTTGCTGTTGCTCACTTTCTGCAGTTCTGCTTGCAAATATTAATTACTCTACTTGTGAAATGCACATTCCCCAACACAGAAGTCATACATTTTGAATCCCATGTTTATTGGCTGTGAGTAAGTTTTTTCCCTGCTTGAGACTTCTCCCTGCAATGCTTCATTTGTTCTGCCTTTGACAGGCGTAACACAGAAACAGTCTTAAAAAAAAAAAAACCAGATGAGTACAAATATTGAACACAGTGCTATCTATGGAGAAAAGTGGGCTTTTCCCCATAGTGGGTTTTCAGAGCTTTGCAAGACTTCATGTGTGAGCTGTGCAGTTGGCAAAGGATATTCAACAAATTTTAAGAAGCTCCTAACAAGGAGTTTCATTGCCAACAAAGGAGAAAGAAATGCCTAAGGGCAACACCAACATGTTACATGCAGATGACTGTACTGATCACTCATGATAGCTGTTGACTCTGCAGAGAAGCATTCTTAGGAAAGGACAATTTTTAATGGAAGAAGGGAGGGGAAATGAGTGCCAGAGTGCACGTCCCCTCTGACACACACACACACACACTCCAATTTTCTTTAAAATCCAAATCCAGCTCCTGCTATTTTGAAGGAATCTCCAAACTTTTGGGGCCAGCAGGCACATTTGGCATGCTGATAAAGTATTGAGGCACTGTTCCCAAAATGGCTGCCATGGTGAGGATGACCAGTCAAAAAACACACGTTTCAGAGAAAGGCAAACCAGGTAAGCATTTTACCCGATAACCTGCATGCAAAGAAGAGGTGGGGGCTGAGCCCCAGAACCTAATCCAACCCCACATTTTTTTTACTCCAGAAGAAGCTCATTTCACAGAAAGGCAAATGGGTTGTGAAATACATTTAAACTTGCTCAAGATCCTGAATACCTAAAAAAAGATGTATTGGGTGCAATAAACTCTCAGATACAACCTACTCCTTTGAATCTCTCTCTAACTTGTGGAAAGGCCCCCATCCCCACAAATGCTTTAACTCCATGTTCCCAATAAACAAGAACCACTCATCCTGATCACTAATTTCTGCTTTTGAAAAACATGCTCCCAGCTCATTAACATATAGAAAATATGCACAGAGATTCCTTCCTGACCTTCTTCCCAGACTGTCACCCCATAGGCCTTCACAATTTCTCTTATTTGCTTTCTTTGGTTCTTTTTATTATTAGTCTTTTATTCTTAGTCTTTCTTGCTTTGTCTTCTCCTCCTCTCCCAATTCAAATTGCTCCCTGCTACATCATTCCACTTTTCAGCTTTCTCTTGCTTTGCCATTTAGTTGACTCCATGACTGCCTGGTCTCCTTGGTTTCTTCTCCATGTGGTCATCCTTAGCTGTCTGCTCTTCTCACCCACCAGACTTCCCAGATCTTTCTGCCATCTCAAACCTTCTCCATTGACAGGTTGTGGTATTGGAGGCTTGCTTCTCCTTCTGTTTCTTTTCTGGGCTACCAGGACCACTTCAGAGAAGTTAAAAACCACAGGTATCTGCAGGGTACTTCATAAATACAGACAGACATGCCTGCTGGCTCAGTTGTGCCGGGGGCATTGCACTGCTTCAGCTTCTCCCTATTTCGGAAGGTAAACACTTACATGGGAAGGAAGTGGGCTGTGGGGAGAATTGCAGTGGAAAAAACAAGGGATAGAAGTATATTTCCTAACTCACTGGGAGCACCAGTTTGCTGATTGCAGCCATGGGAGAAGTGAGGTTGGGTGCCATGTTTCAGGTGCCAGAGTATTTCTCTTTCCCAGAAACTCAATCCCCAAGCATGGAACAGGAAGGCCAGCTAATCAGAGGGAACATCAAAGACTTGACTCAGGTCTACTTCTGGCCCATACGAGCTGCTTCCCCCACCACACCAACAGTCACCATCCCTACTCACTTTCCTTCAGTATTTATATACCAGTGTTTTGGGTTTTATATAGATGATTGCTTATTAGAAGTGTCATACTGCTAATATTGATCATCACAAATATGTATGCTCTTGTCATAGGGGGCTGGATCTAGTTTGAGGGTAGATGGATCCCCTTAAAAGAATTTGGGAGTAGACAACCAGCTCATGCCCATCTTGGGGACATCTTGCTCTGTCTCACTGCCACATAGCAGGAGAAACCCACATTGGCTTCCACTTGAGTGGATCCAACACTACCCAGCAGGCAGGCTAGGTTAATTGTTTTCCATCAGCTGGTTTGCAAGTCAACTGATGAAGGGATTGCCAAAATTTAGCAGACCCACGCTGAGGGCTAAACCTGTTCAGTTGTGGCCTTTTCCATTCCAACAGAATGAGGTCTGTGGTCACTCTTATTAAATGTGAAGATCCACACTCACTTCTGGGTCTGCAAAGAGGATTAAGAATATGTCTGCACACTTTTTCACTCCAAATTGTCGTCTGCCACTGCTTTTCATTCACAAAAAGTGGAGAATGTGGTTTTATTTTACATGTGCTATCATAGGCTAATATTTCCAGAACAACAGGAGAAACATAATTTTGTCATATTCCTTAGCATTAAATATTTACCTAGAAATATTGTCTGAACAAGCTCACATATTAAAACAACAACTGGTTTGCTTGCCTTTCTGTGTTCCATTTTGTGTATGCAGTTAGATAGAGAGCAGATTGATAGAAGACCCCCTTTTGGAATATTTTTTTGTTGTGATAGCCTTTTTACAGTTTTGCCACTAATATTATCTCCACTGACCTTTATTCTACTTTGCTCTGTATTATTAATTACTGTCTTCTTGTGTGAACTCTATTGTTACTGTTGTTTATTTTAAATGTTGGGATTAATTTTTTTCAGAGCTTGGAAGTAATTCAATACAATTATTGTGTTGTTATGCTGTATGCCTTCAAGTCATTTCTGAGTTATGGTGACCGTAAGGTGAACTTACCATAGAGTCTTCTGGAACTTGCCCAATTATTTACTGGACAGGAATTAAATGTTTTTCAGTTTCAAAGGCAACAAGTTAAATTCTACTTTATGCATGGTGAGGGATAACTTTACTCCTTTTCCAGTGTAACCATGGCCATTTTTAGTTGCTTTTATAGTAGGTAAATTTACACTTGAGGTGTGTGTGTGTGCTCACTGTTTCCCTGTGTTCTGTATCACAACCCAGAAGCTTGTAGTGTTTTGATTTTTTAAAAAAATGTAACTCTTTAGTTACTTTTGAATAAAAAGTAAAGAATGGCTTTTTAAATTGTAATAAAATAGTAACTTGCTCCCTTTTTGTCTTTGGAACTGCTATTGTAATTAAAAAGTTCTTCAAAAAGTTTCCCGTCAAAAGACAACCCAATAGGCGGATATAGCTCATTGCTAAAAAGTAGAAAGAAGACAGAAGGAAGTCATCCATCCACTTATAGGAGGTATCCCTTTAATTTCAAACAGGACAAGCCAGAGCACATTCTTCAAATCTATAGTTTCTGAGTGTTCTCTACTGTTCCTACCTATTGTTTATAGTGAAACCATGTAGTTTGGAGTCATTCCCAAAGGGAAACACAGTGCTGTCGGTACACAATGAGAAGAATACAGGAAAACCACTGCAATTAAAAATTTTCTTTCAAACTACTTCCTTGCCAATGACTTTTATCTTTTAAAATCTTCTGCCATTTGAGAGCCAGTTACATTATTTCTAGAGGCCACTTACTTATTTAGCCAGGTTAGCATATCCAGCACAGCCCCTATATTCTGTCCTTTGGATATTAAATAAGTTCATATGTAATGAGTAATTTGACAGTGCCAAATGGGCCTATTTAGAAAAGGCATGTTTACTTTCTTTCCTTTTAAGTATTTCTTGAAATTATATCCTACTTCCATGCCAAAAAGTGATACTACAGGTGGCTAACTAAATTAAAATCTAATATATAAAAGTCAAAGTTTGTGAGTTTGTCTCTGTCAGGCGAAGACCTGACCTTGTATGCTTGGCTGTGTCAGGTGAAGACCTCATATGATTGGCTGCCTAAGAAGATTCTGTGGAACCCTGGGGTTTGCAGTTTAGGGAGGAACCTTTAGAATTCTCAGCCAGAGAGCTCTTGGGCTTGGCTGCTTGTTATGGAGATGAGGCCTAGCAGCAAGGATGAGGGCAGTGTGTTCTCTCAGGAACCCAACCTCTGTATATTAACAACTCTGAATACAGACTGGATTGGGGAATATGGGGAAAAGTTACAGGTACAGGACAAGACAAGACAGTCTGGGGAATTAGAGACGCAGGATCTCAAATCTTTCTAACAAGTATTACCTATGAGAAAATAATCTTGGGCAATGCCAGGTGTATATGCTAGTTCCAATATAAAAAATAACAAGTAAAATGTAAAATATTTAAACGTGATTTATAATATCCCAATAAAAAGAAATAACAGCAGACTTCTATTAAGGATACTTTCAGATGAAGATTTTATATCACTTTGCTGTATGCAGGCTGGTTTGTCTCACATCTTCACAATGGCAAGATACTGTTTTCAGCTCATGTACAGGCTGCAACTAAGTTGGTTTTGTCCCACAGTTTCCTTTCAAAGTTGTTATGAGTTAAAGATACAAAGAAACTGTACTGTCTTTGATGCAATTTGGGAGTGAAGCCACAATGTATGTCACTTGTGTGTTTTGGACTACACCTCCTTGGTTTCTGCTGGGGAAGGGTACAGGCGCACAAATACTAATTGGAAGCCCATGTTTGTTTTAAAGCAAGGAAAGGAGAAGATTGTCTAAGAAGGCACTGTTATCAGCGAGGCTGCGTTAAGATGCTTGAGATCCTGGAGCAGTTCTAAAACCAGGAGCTCATACCACCCCACTCCATCTGCATGGGAGAGCTCTCCTTTCAGGCCCAAGTGAGGGGGCAGTTCTTATTCCCTGCTTGGTCCTAGCTGACCAGACTAGGGTCGCCTCAGAGGCAGTGATGCCAACATGTCACCCAATGGCAGCTCCTGTCTCTCGTGTTAGTGGGGTAGTGAATCTACTTTGGGTTTCAGTCTGAATGTTAAAACAAATACCTAGGTGCTGAATCTCTTTGGCGGATAGGTTTCAGTACCTTGGCTAGCTCCTTTAAAGTCTGGAATGGATTTGCTGCCCCACTGACAAGGAAGTCATCAGCTGCCAGTGGTGCCATCCATCTCTTCACTTGCAGCTGAAAAACAAGAGTGAGCAGTAAGCAATAGAAGCCATTGGAGCGGGGTGGGGAATTTCCAGCCCTCCTCTTTGCAGAAGCATATCTTTCTCAACAACATCATAGCACAAGACGTATATGTGTGCTCTGTGTATGTGTGTGTGTGTGTCAGTTTCCAGCTGCAATATGGGATCTCCAGCCATTAAGGACCCTGGAGCATTTACTCTAGTCAAATCATTGATAATCCAACCTTTGTTATTAGATCTAAGTAAGATAAAACTGCCATTCAAAGCATTGACAGAGGGATAGAGGGTAAGTCGCAGCCTGTTTATGAACAATGTTTTCTTTTTAAAATAAATAGCATAGCTTCTTGGGAGAACTTCCAGATACATTATGGGAGGAGTAGGAATTGTCCATTTCCTATCTATTCAGCTTAAGTCTTGTCTCCTTGGCTTGAACAGAACATAGGAGAAGACACATCAAAGGAGCAGAATCCTGTAGAAAATCCATTACAAGCTTGATGGCAGCTTTTAATGGACAAACACTGATTTGATACTACTAGGAACCCTTCATCCAGAAGAGTCCTAAAACACAGCTTAGATACCAACACTCTACCTGAATAAAATTACTGTTGCCAATCAGCAGAAGGACAGCATGGTTGAGGCCCAATCTAAGCTCCTTTGGCAAGAAGTTCCAAAGTCTGGAAGCAGTCCAGCCTCTTGCCTCCTTGTGATCTTTGGTATTAACACCAGACTAGGGAACTATCTGATGTGTCACATTTGAAGGGCAATGAGTTCAGGGTCCTCTGCCCTTCTCAGACCCCTCCCCAAGTGCAGCCCAACGATTCTGCATTGATAGAGGAGCCTGGTGGTATATCCTCTCAGTTTATTTGGGCCCAGCCACAGCAAGGGTTTTTAAATATGAAGAATGGCAAGGAATAAGGTAGGACTGGGGAAAAAAACAGATTATGTATATAACTCCTAGCACATTTTCATCTTCACGGGCCTCTTTTTATTACAACATTGGACAGAGCTTGTTTATCCAACCAGTTTTTCCAAGATATTACCCTCTTTTTAATTTGGATTGTCTTCCAAATTGCATTCATGATCAAGGAACAAATCTTGGAGTTAGATGGGTCATTGGCTACTTAAGCTTGTTTGAGTTGATCCACCAGTTGCTGTTGCTTCCCAAATTCCACTCCTGTGTGAACCCTAACATGTTAAAGGTCAGACACTGCTTTATCATCTCAATGCAGAGTAGGGCTTTAACTAAGGCCAAAACCTTTTGAGTAAGATTGCTGAGTTCTTCCTTTTGTTTTACCAGTCATCATTAGGAGGAAAACTCCCATTTTATACTCCTCCTAGAGCATTTGAGTGAGTAAGAGATACTGAGTTACATTGGGTCTTTCCTCTTTATTGTTTAGAGTTTCTGCATTAATACACTAATGACACTGTGTTATTATTGGGAAATTCCACAATCATTCAAAGGGCATGAAGCAAGCATTTTAGAAACAGAAAGACACACATATGGTTCTGCTGGCGGCTTACAAGTCACAGGAAAAGAAGAATGCGTCACTTGTGAAGCAATTGATTGTGTCGCAAATTAGGTCAAAGATAAGAAATAATGGTAAAGAATTTAGACTTAATCTCTCAAGTCCTTAACACACAATTTCACATTACTAATCCAAATAGTGCCAATGGTACTGTTTGCACAGGTGAGTAAATGTTTTGGTATCACAATTTGTCAGTCTCTGTGTGCAGCTTAGCTACATCATATTAATTCTCTAACAAGTGACTTCAGAACTCTAACTGTTCAGCTGTCTAGGTGATCAGCGTAGAGCATTTCTAACTTCCTGGTGTAAAATCCCATTGATTTCATCTGGTTTATTCCAGGTATAAGAGCTATCCTGAGAATGTCTGCCAGCTGGGCAATATAGAAATTTAATACATACTAACAAAGCAATGCAACCCATTGCTGTGGCACTGTGAATCTTGGGTCTCTCTCACAGTGCACAGTTATAGTACTTTGATATCACTTCAGCCATCATCCTAGGGAATCCTGAGATTAGTGGTTTTGTGAGACATTAGACCTATCTGACAGAAAATTTGAAATATAATACCTCATGGCATCAAAGTACTATAACTGTGTAATAGGAAGGACTTTTTAAAATCTCTAATAGCAAAAATCACTGTTCTTACACAATTTCCTGTAAGGAATGTTGTTAGTGGTAGAGAACTAAAGCTCCTTTCTGTGCTTTTTGTTTTACACAAGTGTTCCTGGAATGGAACCCCTTCATATACAGAGGGCACACTGTAGTCCTTCAGTGTTGGTTAGACATTGACTTCTATAATCATTTGGAATGGAAATTATGGTTACAATTCTATGTGTCACCTAATACACTGTTGTGCCCCCAATGAAATCTCATGACATTTGTCACTGTGATTGGAGACTTGACTGAAGAACAAAAAGAACAAAAAGTGTTGTGGTTATTTGTGATGTCAATTTGAATGAGACCTTCAAAAGATCTTGTTGGAGGCCCTGCTTAGATCTTGCAAATTTAGGACTGTGGCTTCTATTTAAAATCTGTGTATCTGTACCGAGGTCTTCCTCTTTCCTACTGCCTTCAACTTTCCCTGCCATTATTGTCTTTCCAGTAAGTCTTCTCAAGATAAGTCTAAAATACCAGACCCTCAGTTTAACCATCAGTCCTGGTAAGTGTAAAACTCTCTTCAAACACCACATCTGTCTACTTTTTCTCTGTCTACTTTCTTTATTGTCTAGCTGTCACATCTGTATGTAGAAATCAGAAATACTATGACAAGGATGATCCTGACTTTGGTATTCAATGATGTGTCTTTATACCTGAGGATCTTATTTAGTTCCTTCAAAGCTATGTATGATTCACTAAGATGTCTTGCTTTAAAAAAGTCAACTGTATAATGAAATAATCCTTTAAAATTCACAAGCCAATATAAACTAGGCGCATCTAGCTTAAATAATGATTAGGGAGGTAGAAATTTCTTAGTGTTGATTTTGCTACATTTATCATCTGTGTTTTTTTCCTGCCTTTGTTTGATAATTGATTGTTGGAAAGTGATTTTTTTTTAAAAAAAAAGCATGGGGGAAATTATGTATATTTTTATACATTTTTTTTCTAATTTGTGCATATTTACACATTTTATCTGAGGTATGCATTTCTCCCCATTGACTAAAGTATATTTGTGTATGTATATTTTTTCATTTGTGCACATTTTAGCCACTTGCATGTATTTTAAAATGTGTGCCTTGTAATTTGAATGCATGTTTTTCTCCAAAAGTCTCTCTAAAGTGTGAATTTTTAGGTTGAAATGCATCTCTTCTAGGAGTAAGTTTTGGAAGATTTCACAGTTCCAAAAGCTATGAAACTGTATATGGCTCACATTCCAGGAGTCCTGTGCTGACAGCCAGCCAAAGCTTCCAGCTGTCTAATTAGCCTGTTAACAGGAGCTAGCAAGCAAAGTTTGTCTTAGTCATTTTGCAGTCCAAGTCTTCAGTAGGTTTAGAGTGACAGAGTCCAAGTTTACCATAAGTCCAGAAAGAGAGAGTCCAATGGCAAAATCCAGAGTCCAGGTGAAAGTCAAGGGTTCTAGAAACACGAGCAAGGATTTCAGGAGTAAGCTGGGCTGCTACCACCAATAGGATTGGTTGGCTACAACAGCTTCGTCTCATTCTGGTCTCTTGTTATGTAGGCTCAGAGTCTTACCCAGCTGTGGGTGTAATTCTTCTTATATAAACACTGCCAGACTCCTGGGCTCTCCCTTTTCCACCTACACTGGCTGTGGTAAGTACCGTTCCCCTCATGTCTCTAGACCGTGGCTGTTGAGAAGGGTGATGTCTGGGTCCTGGGATGGAGGCATGACACCAGGCTCTCTGCACAACTATGTTCTTTCATAAAAATCTGCCTGATCTTTGGTAGAGGCCCTTTTCTTGGTCCCTGACCCTGTGGATGAGGATGTGAGAGAGGGCTTTGGTGGTGGCTGCTGCTCTGACTCTGCAGCTGGGGAGACTGGCATGACTTCTTCATTGCCGTTCTGCTTTCGGAGGTGAAGACTTTTTTTTTATTCTGACGTGACATCATTCCATGTCATAAGTGGATGACAATCTTTTGATTATCTTAATTCTTAATTGCCTTATTTGTGCATTGCACATGTTTTTATGCTTTCATAATGCTCATATATTAAATAAATCCCCCCCTTAGGGACACAGTTACCCCCAATTGTTGAAACTA
Source organism: Iguana delicatissima (assembly GCA_948472985.1). Taxonomy (NCBI): domain Eukaryota; kingdom Metazoa; phylum Chordata; class Lepidosauria; order Squamata; family Iguanidae; genus Iguana; species Iguana delicatissima. The sequence goes on along the minus strand of CAOKZL010001756.1, from coordinate 90,722 downwards.
TATTTGACATCCATGATGGGGAGAGAAACTGCTAATTTAACCTTTGAGTAATATTTGAGCCACTTTGGTATAGGAAGAGAACAACTAAATTCAGAGTAATGGCTCAGCCTTTATCTTTGCAACACTGAAGACTGACCTGAATGAGAAAGAATTAGAGGAAAATATCTTCTGAAATTTCAGCTGAGCTCTAGCGGGAACAGCCATGGGGGCCTGGATGAAATTGGGCAAAGATGTGAGAAGATGTCCATCTCGTTATCAGTTAGTTCTCTTTTAAGACCCAGCTATGCAAAGGGAGGGGTGAGATCAGTATGTCTCATTCCTGCCACCCCTCCAGGTGGCTCAAAATTTTGCTTTACTGGATAGGTTAAGAACTTATCCAGTGAGTATGAAATCAGAATAGTAGGGATGCTGTCCTCCAAGGAGCACAAGAAGATAAGGTGCTCTTTTGGCATTGGCTAAAACTCAAGTGAATGGCTTTATAGCTGCTTGGTCCCCAAGGCCTGAATCTGTAGCTTGCTTTCCTCCTACCATATGGCTCAGGAATGATTGACCTTTTGTTATCAGAAGTGCACTGCATCCCTGGTTCTGTTCCTTCTTCTCAGACATGCCACTTCCTTTGTTTTGGGGAGTGATTTTGGTGAGTCTGAAATAGGCTTAAGGCTAGCTTAATTCTGAAATCAAGTAATATATTTTATTTCATCTATACCAAAATCAGAGGGCTGCTCCTTGGGGAGAACTTTTATTGCTTTCATTGGTGAGGGAGAGAAATAAACATTTATATCATAAATTGCTAGTTGGAATACTTTTGACTTTTGAGGTTGTACAGAAATAGCAGCAACAACAGCAAATAAGAAGTTGTTGCAAAATTTGTAGTAAAAAGCCTGGCTAAATAGAATTTGGCCTTCAGCTCTCTCCAACAACATAACTTACAAGCTAAAAGCTAATAAGAGAGAAAGGATTCAAATAGTTTCTCAGCTATCTGTTTATTTCATATACTAATGCAAGGGGAATACCATCCACAGAGAGGAATTTATGGAAGGTTTTACTCAGGCCCTTTCCACATCCCACCTTTTCCTGGTGCTGGGGTGTGGTGCTCGTGCGAGCAGCCTCTTGTGAGAGGCCCTCGTGTCCAGGTTTCTTCAGCTCTGCGTGAGCTTCCTGCTTGCGCAAGAGCCCCGCCTTTCCTTTCCCAGTGCAGCCTGGGACCTTCCCAGGCTGCACTGAGACAGGAAGCGCGACCGACCTGGCTCCTGAGGCTCCGCACGCAAGGTCAGTGCGTGCGGGGCCTGGGAGCAATGTGCAACCACACACCATTTTTGGCTTAAAGCCGAAAATGAAAAAGTGCGCGAGTGGTGCCTGCCATACCCTGGAGCATCGTGCAAATGTGAGTGCATTGTGTGGACTACTCCTCACATTTGCACGACACTCAAGGGGATCTTTCATATGGAAAATGCCATGCGAAAAGGGCCTTAGTGTGTGACATGCAGAAATTCATCTAGAATCTAGTAAAGGAATGATACTAAGGAAATTTAGAGAATTAGGATATAGAACGGTAGGTGAAGTATCCAATAGTTTAGGAGAATATATAGAGATTAAGGGAGTTTTAGAGTCATTAGCTACAACTGGCTACAATTGAGTGGAATTAAAAAAAATTACAGGATGTGGTAGTGAAAAAAGAATGCCAATACCCATTTGAAGAATTACTGAAGATGAGATACAATGGAAGCAAAGAGATTGGTAGAAAAAGTTATAGAATGCTTTTAGATAATCAATTTAATTTGACAGAGGGTTTATTTGGAATATGGAGAGTGCATATTAGGATTAATAAGAAAGAAATGCAACAATGGCTACAAGAGATAGTTAAAAATAACAAAGTTAGAGAACAGCAGATGAAATTAACAGAACACCACATCAGCTATCTTATATTTATAAAAGAATGCCATCTGAATGTTGTCATGGATGTGGTTCTAAAGGAACTTATAGCCATATGTGGTGGGAGTGTGAAAAAGTACAAAGATTTTTGAAAGAAATCGAACAGGAAATTAATAAAATTGTAGGGGAAAAGTTGAAAATAAAGAAGGATGGATGATTATTAATGTTAAGGATATTGGGATACAAAAAGAGGAGGAATATTTAATTAAACTATAATTAATAGCAGCACAAGCAGTGATTGCCTATGCGTGGAACGATGAAGAATAGTGGGATCTTAAGAAGACAACCACACTTATTCAGACAACCCCCTGGTTGACTGAAGAACTATAACTTAAATTCTTCTTCGTGGTCTCTGTGCCTAACACACTAGGAGCTTTCGCGCATGCGCGGTACCGTTCGGAAAATTCTAGAGCTTAGTAGCTTGGAGGGAACCCCTCCCCCATGCCTCTGCTGAGCATGCTCAGCCTGCCGAGCAACGGTCTCCCTTCAGTTCTTTCTTGTCCACCATCGCATATGGAGGTTCTGAGCTTAGCTGCTGCCTTTGGCGTTCGTTTGGAAGTCTTTCTGTTTTTTTCGAATTCGGATCGGTATTTGGATTTCGTCTTTGGCTTTGCGGACTGGTTTTGACGACTTGGTGATTTGTTCCCATTCTCTGGGACCCCAATCCCTGACTTGCCACCCCCCCTCGTCTTCGTCTCCATGTCTTCAACTCATCGCTTCGCTTCTTCTCTTCCTGTCTTCTGATTTCTGTGTCGGCTCTCTTCAAGCCTTGTGAGAAGTGTGGTAGTAAGGTCGCGCTATCCGACGGGCACAGTCAGTGTCTCCTGTGTTTGGGCGAGGCCCACAACACCAAGGCCTGCCCAATCTGCAGAGAATTCACCACGCAGACCTTGAGGAACCGTCTAGCCCGCCTCAAGTCCCACTACCGGGAGCAATCTCTGTCAGCACAGGAGTCGACCCCGTCCACCTCGAGGATGTCCAAACCCACCTCAAGCTGACCTGCGACCACTGAATCGGCGGCTGCCAACCCGACCACGTCGATGGTACCGGGCTTGGTACCATCACACTGGGCTACGACATCAGCCCTGCTGAAGATCCCTAAAATCTCATCGCCTTCAGCTTTGAGGGAGGCCCCTGCGGGCTTGCAGGGTGCTAAATCATCGAAGTCGCTGATCGTGGCTCAGCGCAAATGGCCTGCCCCTCGGAGCCATCCCAAGAAAAGGAAAAGAAGAAGAGGAGGAGGAAGGAGAAGCATGGCTCTCCAGCTAGACCTGCTCCTCCTACCCCTCCTCTGACTCAACTCCATGAAGACCCTGAGGAGGAATCAGAACCACAGGAGGTCCTGGAGGTTTCTGATACAGAAGAGACCGCTGGCTCGGCAGCACATCTTGACCCGCCTGTTCTAAGAGCAGCAGTACCTCCGCCCAGACACCCACAAATGGCAGCCCGCCCAGAGGCTGTTCCGGTAGCTCTCCAGGCCTCACGTCACCACCGAGGTTCCAAGGATAGAAGCACCTCTCCAATACCAGAACAGAGGGTCAGACAGCCTTCCCCGCACCATCGGGAAGCCTATCTGGAACGGAGGGAAGCCTATCCAGAGCGCACAGTCAGACAGCCTTCCCCACGCCACCAGGAGACCTACCTGGAATGGTCTGTACCCTCCTGAGGCTCGCCCTATTCCTCCGCCTCTCATGCCATGAGGTACGGGCAGGAGCAGACCTTGAGGGAGTACCCAGCCTCGTACCGGTCCCACTCACCTTCCTACAGGGATCAGTACCATCCCGATGTGCGGCAGTGGTCTCCGTACCATCGCTCCCGCTCGCCATCACATGGAGCCTACAACTGACGGCATGAGCGCTCACCCTCGTGCTCTCCGCAAAGATCGCCACGCCATTGTCGATCCCATGAGCGCATGCCTCAATACTGGGCGGTCTCTCCACATCCACGGGTCACCTCTACAGTGTCCCGCCCAACTTCGGACACTGTTCTGGCACATACCACGACCGCCGTTGCCACGGTCACCCAGGTGATCCAACACCTGGTGCCTGCGGTCATTCCTCCAACGGGGGCTGCTCCACCTCAGACGACCAACACGATGCCTCCGCCAGCCAGGCATACCACCACTGTCACCCCGACGGTCACCCTTTCAGTACCGTACCACCATGAGTCGGTTGAGAGATCACCGGACAGGTCGCTGGACAGATCTTCCACGGCATCCTCCCAGGACTACGAGTCTGACTTGGAGTCCAAGGAGTCGACGCCGAAGTCACATGAATCCCCACCTTTGGCCTTTGGGGATCCAGCACCAGAGTCGGCTCTGGAGGACGTCAAGCAGTTCTCGGCCATCCTCCTTCGAATATCAGCGGCTCTGGATCTGAAGGTGGCAGAACCGGCCCCAGCGGTGCAGGACCCGGTTTTCCACTACGTAGACACCTGTCCACCTTCAACAGCTCCACTTCCATTCCTGCCACCCTGATGGAGGCCCTGAAACATCCATGGGCCCAGCTGGCTTCCGCCCAGCTGATACCGCATAGCCTTGAACACCTATATCGAACCCAGAGGGAGGACACCGAGTTCTTGTTTAACCATCCTCTGCTGAACTCGGTAGTCATTGAGTCGGCCCAGACCAAGGGAGGCACCAGGGCACATACAACTTCGCCCGACAGAGAAGGACGCCAGCTCGACACCTTTGGGAGGAGATTCTACTCAGCCTCCTCCCTTATAGCTAGGGTGTCTAATACCCAAGCCTGCCTGGCGGCCTACCTCCGGAGCCTGCTGGACAAGTTCCATCCTCTCTTGTCCACCCTCCCAGAGGAGAACCAGGCGAGTGCTAACCAGTTTTACACCAAGGTGGTGGCATTCGCCAACCAGAAAATCCTCTCCTCCAGGCACTCTGTCGAGGTTGCCACCTGCATCATGGTGGGCTCCATAGCCCTGCGTCGATACACTTGGCTATGCTCGTCGAGTCTTCAAGAAGACACCCAAAAATGAATTGAAGACCTCCCCTTTGATGGCAAGGGACTCTTCAATGCGACGACTGATGAGGCCATGGACCACATCATCAAGGCTCAGCTAACGGCCAAGAAGATGGGGATCCGCCAGCCTCAACAGTCCCACCGCGGCTTTGGCTCTCAACATGCTTGGCGCAGGTCCTCGTCATTGAGCTTCCAGCCGTGCTCGCCTCAGTTGCCACCGTCGCTGACTTTGACTGCATCCTCCTCACGATGACCTCCTCGAAGCTGCCAGACCTCTTCCAAGAAGTCGTCTTCCAGGACCAAGTCCCACTTTTGATGCATCACGCAGGACACCTCCACAGCCAACCTTCCATCTGCCAGCAGCCCTCGAATATCATCCCAGCCTGGCCAAACACCTCGCCGAATGGCGCTCAATCACCACGGACTCTTGGGTTCTAACCATCGTCCGTCTTGGTTACTCCATCGAGTTCTTAAGTATTCCACCATGAGGCGTTTTCTATTCCACGCCGGCCAGCCTGGCACTGCTGGAAGAGATCCAGTCCCTCCTGCAGAAGGGAGCGATCGAGGAGGTCCCGCCCTCAGCCACTACCACCGGCTTCTTCTCTCGGTACTTCACCGTACTGAAGTCAAACAGGACCTTGAGACCCATTCTGGACCTCAGAGGGGTGAACGAATACATCCGCCCCAAGAGGTTCAAGATGGTCACACTGTCGACGATCCTTCCGTTCCTTCGTCGAGGGGACTGGTTTGCATCCATCGACCTGCGGGATGCCTACTTTCACATCTTCATCCATCCGCAGCACAGGAGATACCTTCGCTTCGCAATCGACGGCACCTGCTATCAATACAGGGTGCTGCCGTTCGGCCTGTCCACCACGCCAAGGGTCTTCACGAAGTGCATGGCCCCAGTGGTATCCCACCTGTGGACAAAGGGTATATCCGGTTTCCCTTACCTCGACGATTGGCTGTTGGTCACGTCCTGCAAACACAAACTATATATGGACATTCACAGGACTTTGTCCTTCCTGACCCGTCTGGGTCTCCAAAGAAGTCCCACCTCGAGCCAGCGAGAGTGCTCGACTTCATCAGAGCGACCCTGGACTTGATCTCTGCAAAGGCTTACCTGCCCCTGGAGCGAGCTGGTACCCTCCGCTGGGCCGCATCTACCGTCTTCAACGCCCCGACGACATCGGCGAGGAGGATTCAGCAGCTCCTTGGGTACATGGCTTCCACCACGACCATCACTTACCTCTCACGACTTCAAGCGCGCCCGCTTTAACATTGGTTGGTCAGAGTCTTCAACCCACTCCGAGATGACCAGGGGCTGCGACTTCAACCACCGCCACAGGTACACCGCTCCCTACTACGGTGGCTCTCCTACTGCCATCTTCTGTTGGGGATGCCATTCTGACAACCAACTCCTCGACTCATGGTCATGACGGATGCCTCCGTCTTCAGGTGGGGAGTGCACTGTGACGACCTCAGAGTCTGGGGACGCTGGACTGGTGAAGAGACCGAGCTCGCATCAATGACCTCGAGCTCCTCGCCATCTGGAAAGCTCTGAGGACATTTCGCAACCTGGTCGCTGGACAGACAGTCCTCATCCTGATGGACAACACGACGGCCATCTGTTATGTCAACAGACAGGGAGGGACCCACTCCACCACGCTTCTCACCATTGCCCTTCAATTCTGGGAATGGTGCATATCGCTTTGGGTCCACCCGATTGCCGTCCACCTGGCTGGCCAGGAGAACACCACAGCGGATGCCCTCAGCAGGGATACCTCCTCCCATCACGAGTGGTTCCTCTCAGATGAGGCGTTCTGGAGGATATGGGAGCGCTGGGGCGAGCCCATGATCGACCTCTTCGCTACCACATCGAATGCGAAGTGTTGCCAGTACTGCTCGAGAGCTGGCAGGGGACCGGGCTCTCTCGGCGACGCCTTCCAATTCGGGTGGACCGAGGGGCTCCTCTGCGCCTTTTCACTGTTTCCTCTCCTGGGCCAAGTGGTCGCCAAGATCTTGGTGGACTGAGCTGATGTTGTCCTCGTAGCCCCGTACTGGCCAAGGCAACACTGGTTCGGACCCCCATTCGAAGCTGCTCAGGGTCGACTTCTCAAGCTACCGACGGTGCCCGATCTGTTGTCTCACTCCGATGGTCGAGTTCTCCATCCCGACCTGCCACTCCTGGCCCTCCATGCCTGGAGGATAACACCCTAGACGACTCGGCCATCCAGGACATCTTGACCGTGGCCAGGAAGGAATCAACCCGCCACAACTATGGATACAAGTGGCAGCAGTTTGTAACCTTTGCTGAGGCACAAGGCGAGCCGGTATCACCTGTTGGTCTTGGTACCGTGCTCCACTTCCTGCTCCACCTTCGACAGCAGGGACTCAGGTTCTCCTTTTTGAAGGTCTATCTTGCGACCATCGTGGCCTACGAACCTTGAGGCTCTCCATTGGCAGCTCTGTCCGGGATGCCGCCATGAAGCAATTCATGAAGGGCCTACAACATCTGTACCCTCCGGTATCACCACTGCTGCTGCCCTGGTCGCTGTCCCTGGTCCTCTCCCAGCTCACGCGACCACCCTTCGAGCCCATGGCCACTGCCAATGACAGGCTCCTGACCATGAAGATGGCCTTCCTGGTAGCTGTCACCTCAGCCAGACGGGCCAGCGAGCTGACAGCACTGCGAGCCAATGAGCCTTTCCTGGTGTTCCATTGGGACAAGGTAGTCCTTCGCCCGGACATTTCTTTCCTGCCTAAGGTGGTGTCACACTTCCACCTTAACCAGGACATCATTTTACCAACTTTTAACCCGATCCCGACGACGCCTCTGGAGTAGTCCCTACACTCTTTGGACATCCATCGGGCCTTGGCCTTTTACACCCAACAGACTGCGACCTTCAGGCAGACTCCACACCTGTTTGTCTGCTACGGTCAGTGTCGCAGAGGCCACAAAGTGTCCACCCAGAGATTCTCTAAGTGGGTGGCCCAGACAATCCTGCTGGCATACGAGATGGCCAAGCAGCCTCTACTTGCCCTGCTTCGGCCCCACTCCACCAGAGCTGTGGCATCCTCAGCAGCCCTCCTGAGAGGTGTGGACCTGCAAGAACTTTGTCGAGTGGTGACCTTGTCCAGACCATCGACCTTCGTGTGTTACTACCGACTGGACTGCTGGTCCCAGAGAGATGCCTGGTTTGGATGAGCGGTGCTGGCTTCCATAGTCTAGGACCTGACCCACCATCCTTCTGGTAAGCTACAAAATCTCCTAGTGTGTGAGGCGCAGAGACCATGAGGAGGAAGAACAGGTTGCTTACCTGTAACTGTGGTTCTTCAAGTGGTCATCTGTGCCCTCACACACACCCGCCCAGCTGTCCCCTCTTTCTCAGGTCCCTTATCGGCGGACTTTAGAACTGAAGGGAGACCGTTGCTCGGCGGGCTGAGCATGCTCAGTGGATGCATAGGGGGAGGGGTTCCCACCAAGCTTCTAAGCTCTAGCATTTTCTGAACAGTACTGTGCATACGCAAAAGCTCCTAGTGTGTGAGGGCACAGATGACCACTCGAAGAACCACAGTTACAGCTAAGCAACCTGTTCCTCTCTCTAGAAATTTCACTGAAGGAAGTCTCTAAAATGGAAGTCACTGTGCCTTATATAGAACTTCTCCTCACAAACTTCAGCGCCTCTCTCTCACCAATGGCCTGGGTTTCTCTCATACACAGAACCACTGTGATTACTTGGCAATCTGTTACTAGGGCTGCCCAGCCACTCAGATTAGCTACGCCCCAGGCTCTGTCACACACATACACATGGTTGAATGAGAAGTTTAATTTATGTAATTGCTTATCAGGGATGAGTATTTGGGTTTTTTTTTATTTTAATAAATTTAATCAAATATGTAAATATTAAGAAAATTTCTTCTTCAAAAAGAACATTAAAATCCTCTTTTCAAACCATGCCATGTTTTCCTGTCTCGCCCTCACACCTTTTATTTCTGTGAACTGGAAGGTCTGTCAGTACTCCATTTTCTCATTCTAGTTCAGCTTGTTGGCACCATAGATGTCTCTAGAAATGAAGCATGATACAGTGTAGGGAAGATTGGCAAGACAGTAGCCTAAAAACAGCACTTCTTACAGTAAGTTTAGGCCTTAGTGAAAAATGAATCCCCACTGCCTGGATTTCTAGTCTGCATGACAGGCAGGGCTACTGGTGGTTGACCATGGGCCAGCTGGCCAGTTAAGTACCTCTAGGCCAGGGTGGTGCCATTCTGGTGAGCAGGAAAGGGGATCCTGGGAATGCATGAAGGGCTGGGATCTGAGGAAGGGATTCTTCTCCAACCCACCTTCCTTCCTGATTTCCTGTGGGCTACAAAGAAACTCCAGAAACCTGCTGCCGTCATAGACAGTGGCTGTAGCATTCCTGGTGGCAAGGAAGGTGTGCAGGCAGGTGAAAAGAGAGTAAGACAGCCATTTGACATGATGGTGGTGGGAATGGAGAAAGTCTTCAGCACCTGAAGCAACCTGAAGCCTGTCTTTACTGAGGGTCGTGGACATGCTTCCTTTACTTCCATGCTTTGTGGCTGTGGGAGCAACATCCAAAGAATCTGGCTTCCTTTTTTGGTGCACCCAGTGGCAAGTTTGATCCCCAAGTGGGCTGGCTAAAAATCTTCACATGGGATTTCAAATTTTGTATATCATTGTTATTTCCATTGAAATTCCATTGTTTTACAATGGATATCAAAAGCCATCAACAAATAACAATAACTCCCAAGAAGGACATAAACATATGCAGCATTGTCAGGCTCAGAGTCCCCTTCTGGACCACAGAGTCCTGTTAATTCGTACTGACTACCCCGCTCCACCATCAGCCCTGCTTAGAAGCTAACAGTTTTGTTTGTATTCCATTGTCTGTTTTATTGCATTTTAACTACTGCTGATTAATATGTTTGTGTTTTTTTATTATGAGATATTAGGAAGCTAGAGACATTTTCTCTTTCCTGAGAATTCTAAGTTTTTTCATGGGCTGGAGTAGATTCTTATCTGCTCATCTTTGCTTTCCAGGATTTCATGTTGGGATTTTTTGGTTTGATTGCGGTTTCACTCTTGAGTTCTGAGCCTGATGCCTTTAAGCTTGAGAGAGGGAGTCAGTGACCCCAAACATTTATCTAGTATATGGTGCAATTGGGTATTAACTTTTCTCATACAAAGAAACAGTCAGGTTTGGAAGTAGTTTTTAATCATATCCCACTGCACAGTTTCATCTGGTTTGTTGGTTTCACTGACTGGGAGGTATTAAAGGGACTTCAGATACCCTTTGATTCAATGACATTTCTGGTAAATTGGGTTAGCATCATTTGCAGCTTGTGCTTACATTAGAATTTGTGCTTACCTTACAATTAGAATAGTTGGCACAATCAGAATGTTGGAACAAAACAAAACTAGTAGAGTTTCCTTTTTCTGCAGACCTGCCATTTTTCTTGATTTCTGTTCCTCCTCTGATCTGTTTGCCAAGCTTTTCCCTGCAATTGCTGTGAGAGCTGCTTCTGCTGGGGAGAAGAAACACTTAGCATAGTGATGCCAAGACATAGAAATAAATTGATTTAGGTCTTGTGGAACTGAGCATTGTGAATTCAACACTACACTGACATTCAGAGCAGAAACAAAAGCTGGGAATTTTGCCTAATGTAGTGGTTCTTCTGAACTGACATCATGGTTTTAGTCCCACAAAATGGTAGAGAGTCAAAATGTTGCACATCTTCTTGAGCAGAAGGGGCACTTATTATGTTATATGCCTGGTTGATTGCTTCATGCTTGCTTTGATCTTGGTCCATCCTTCCTTCTTTCCTTCCTTATTTTTTTTAACATATCTATCTCACAAATAGCAGTTCCATATCCCTTGCTGCCCATCCATTCAAAACACTATATATGCTGCAGCCAGTGGTTAGTGGAGGGCCCCAGTACTATCACCCTTTCAGATGCACTAGTGGTGAGGTGCTACCTTCATTCCAGGGCATTTTTTGAAGAAAATGGGAGCTGTGCTTTATATTTTTGATGCAACATCCAACATTTTTAAACTATAAAGGAGTATGGGGGAGGGAGGAGCTTGCTAGACTATCACAAGAACAGGCAGAATTTTTTTCCAGCTTGAAAATAGAAAGAAAAATAAGAATAGGAGGGAAACAAAAAGGGGAAAGAAAGGGTTTCCCCTAATGAAATTCCAAAATCTGTACCAGTTTTAGGGCAACAAAAAGGGCACAAACAATGTCTTCATGCTTTTGAGATCTCCAGATTCTTTCATTAGGGGAGATGTTACTTTTTTAAAAAAAAAATTTTATTATTATTAAAATAGATTTTATTTGGTATAACAGACAAACAAACAAATATCGACATTATACTAATCTACACACTTTACACAAATACACACCTAAACATCTACAAACCTACAGACAAAACAAAACAAAACAATAATCTAATTTGACCGATAATTACCCCATATCTCACATAATAACAATACCTACTCTTACTCTACCTACTCCTCAACATACAACATACAACCCTACCTAGAAAAATTCTACACCTTAAAAAACCTACTTGACTTCTTTCCATGAGCCATTGGGTGCTACTGATGCTTAATCTTCTTTTCCTTAATCCTGCTTTCTGTCTTCCATTTTTCTAATCTTCTTACTGCACTTATCTTACTCAATTCTATTTCTTTATTATCTAATTTTCCTATTACCCATATCATTTTTTGTATTTTCCTTTACCTCTTATGCTTACCTATCCTTTAGCTACTTTTCTTATTTATAGCTTATTTTTGACTATAATAAAATAATATTATCTCTATTAAACCTACCTAACATCTTTCTCTCTCCCTATTTTTCCTCTCCCATTACTAACCTAATCGTATAATCCCATCAAGGCATGTTCTCCCCATTTCCCTATCCACATAGCATCCAATACATCCCATTCTTTTCTAAAAATAACATTACTTTTATTCTGTAATTTTAAAGTTAGTTTATCCATGACTGCTACTTCATATAACTTATCTATCCAATCTTCTACTGTTGGGATTTGAATGTTCTTCCAATGTTTTGCGTAAATAATTCTAGCTGTGTAAATCATATAATATAATATTCTTGGATATTTCTTCCTTATCTTCAAATCTATCTCATCCACTATATTTAATAAGTGTATCCCTGGTTTCATCGTAAATCTAACCTACTTCTTTTTGATTAAACTTTTGATAATATTCTATAATATCCAAAACTACCCTAATATTATTCCTTAAATACCTTCCAGGCAAAAAACCATTTGGATCATCTTGAATCCAATTTGTCAATATCTTCTTTAATCTTCCTGCAAGAACCAGAGCAAAAATTTTATAGTCAATGTTCAAAAGGGAAATTAGCCTGTAATTTCTCTTATCTTCTTTATCCTTCCCCTCCTTTGGAATTAATGCAATATTTGACTTTTTCCACAAGTTTGGGAATTCTCGATATTTAATAGAGTTTAAAACTTGAGCTAATGAAGGTATCAACAGATCTTGAAATATCTTATAATATAATACAGTAAACCCATCTGGGCCAGGGGCCTTCCCTACTTTTAATCGCCTCTCCTATTTTTTGAGTCGTAATTGGTTTATCTAATTCATTTTTTTGAATATCTGTTATTTTACTGATTTCACTTTGATGCAAATATTTAAGAGTTTTTTTTCTTTGTTCTGTTGTATATGCTCCATTTCTATACAGTTCCTCAAAATAATCCACAAAAACTCTTTTTATTTTTGCTTGTTGGCAATATATATTCTGTCCTTCTCTAATTCTACTAATATTATGCTTTTCCCTCTCTTTTCTCACTTTATATGCTAACCATCTTCCTGGTTTGTTAGCTTGTTCAAAATTTCTTTGTTTTACGAATTTCAATTTTTTATCAATTTCCTCTACCGCCAATGCCACTAATTGATTTTGTAATACTTTTATTTCCTTCTGAATCTTATTATCCTGAGGCTTCTTTTTAATTCTCCTTCTTTTTCTTGAAGTTTTTTTCTATTTGTTTTTCTTTCTGTTTTCTACATTTTATTATCCAGGCTTGGTGACTTATAAAAAAGCCTCTCATTACTACTTTACTTGTTTCCCATACAATCTGTGCTGATTGGCCTTTATCTACATTATTCTCTATAAAAAATTTTATCTCCTCTTTTGCTTTCCCTATTATAACCTCATTATGTAATAAACTATCATTTAACCTCCAATAAAACTTATTTTCTCTGTATTGAAATGACATTAATGTAGGACAATGATCAGATATTATTCTGGGGAGTATTTCTATCTTTGTAATATTTTTTATCATTTCTAACGGTGCAAAAAACATATCAATTCTGGACCAAGTCTTATGACTATCCGAATAAAACGTATAGTCCTTTTCTTCCCCTTTTATTTTTCTCCATACTTCTACTAATGATAAATGTTCCAACAAATCAAAGAAACTCTTTGGTAATCTGTTTCTATTCATTTCGCCTCCTTTACCTGATCTATCTGTTACTGGATTTATAACCCCATTCCAGTCCCCCATCAAAATAATATTTTGATTATTTAATTCTAATAAATTTTCTAACAGATTTCGATAAAATTTAGATTTATTTTCTAATGGTCCATATACTGCCACTACTACCAATTTAAGATCCGTAATTGTTACCTCAACTGCAATACAATATCCTGAATCATCACTATATAATTTTTTTGCTTCATATTTATTTTTTATGTAAATTATTACTCCCTTTTTTTCTTCTTATTAGATGATGAAAAAATCTGTCCTAATTTTGGATTCTTAATATAATTTAAGTCTTTCTCTTTTATGTGGGATTCTTGAATTGCTATAATATCTAAATTAAGTTTTTCTAAGTAATGAAAAATACATCTTCTTTTATAAGGGGAGTTCATGCCTCGAACGTTCCATGATAATATTCTTATCTTCATTTTCTTTTATTTGTTTATAATGTGTCCTACTCAATTTCTTCCGTTATCTCCTCTGGTCTCTCTAGTTCCAAATCTTGTATTGAAACTACTTCTTCCTCACCTTCTTCCTCCTCCTCTTCGTCTGCTACCTCTCCTTCTTCTTCTTGTTCCCTCTCTGAATCTTCCTCTTTCCTTATTCTTGCCAATTCTCTTCTTAGCTCTACCCTTAATTCTCCTTTCCCTGATTCTGCTTCCAATACCGGTAATGTCTCTCCATGACCTGTCTCTTCCGATCTATTCAATTCTTCTTTATATTTCTTCCAGAATTCTCTCGCTTTCACTGTAGAATTTAACACAAACCTCTTCTGTTTCCAAACAAATGAAATTCCCTCCATCCTTACCCAAGTATACCTTATGCCTTGTGATCTCAATTGTTGTGTCAAAAAATTATATTCCCTCCTTCTTTTCAACAGGGCCGGATGCACATCTTTATAAACTTTGACTTCATTTCCTTCTACGACCAATTTTTTTTGAATAACTACATTGAATGACCATGTCTTTTAGCCTTTCCCTCAAAAAATATACCACGATGTCCCATGGTATCTTTTTCTTCTTCGCCACCATGGAATTAATACGGAAAATCCTATCAAGTTCCAAGTCAAACTGATCCGGTGACCATCCTATAAATTGTGCCAAAGGTCCAGTCAATCTCTGATATAAATCTTCTTGTGGAACTTCTCCCAGCCTCCTAATCTTAATTGATTTATTTCTGTTCTTAATATCCATTTGTAGTGTCGTTCTTTCCAATTGTTCTGTTCTCTCTTCCATTCTCGATGTTTGAGCCTCCGCTTTAGTCGTCCTTTCTTCCATCTGCTCCACCTCTTCATTCACCAATTTTAGTTCCTTAGAGATACTATCCAATTTCATGCTAAAAGTCTCTAACTCTCTTTTAAGGTCTGTTTTTATTTCTACTCTCATTTGTTTCATTTCCGTTCTCGTTTCTTTCATCTCATTTTTAAAAGTCATTGTTAACTTCCTTATTTCCTCTGTAATGTCTAACCCCATCCTTTGTGTCGTATTCTGTTGTTCTGCTGTTACTGTTTTTGCATCCATGCTAGGTAATCAGATCTCCATAGAAGCTCTTCTCTGAATCAAAGTTTGGATTTGTGTTTATCCTCCAGCAGCTGCCCTTCTTTTCCCTGATGCCATCATTTTGATTAATTATTATTTATTTATTTTTTATTCAATCTTAATTTAAACGTATGATTTTCTTCTTCCTCTTTATATATATTTTATTTATGCTTTTTCTTTCCCTACTTTTTTGCCCTTTATTTTATTTTTTTCCCTTCCTATTCTTCCATAAAAACTTATCCCCCCAAGCTTCTATAATTCCAAACCTTTTATCTACCTTATTACATCAAAATTCTCACCTAAAATTCCTTATATCTCTATCTCTATACTCTACACTGTTATCTGTACTATTTCTATTTTCTATTCTCCTATCTGTTTCTTTCCTCTCTCCTTTTTCTTGCCCCTTTAATGAAATATAACAAATGAAATATAAATGAAATATAATCCACAAATAATCAACAATCAGCAATTAATACTTAATTAATACTTAATAGGCAATGTAAATTACTTATTTCCTAACACAAATACCCTACACTATAATTTAAATCGATTATTAAATTAATTAAATTATACTTTCAATCAATTATTACTATTCTCTCCCCTTCTTTTTATACTATTCAAATCAAATTCACTCAAACCCAATCAAATCAGGTCCCCCTTCTTCCAACTCTACCACCCAAATAATATAATTGCTCTTATGATTTCCTTATCCTTAACAAACTATCTATTAGCTAAATTATATATATATTAAATATATATATTTAAATATCTATCTATATAATATAAATATAAAGAAGCAGAGTCTCACAAAACAATTATATCAAAACACCTGGTAATGTAATTTTAACAGGACAACAATTAACTATATCAGCCTAAATGGCTCAGCCTTCAGGTCTTCTGTGAAGTCCTTCCTCTGTCCAAGGTTAACTATGTTTTCCCTTCTTTCTTCCTTCTTCGGTCTCCCCCCACGTATCACCAGTTGTCGTCTAATACTTTTCTTCTTCTTCTTCTTCTCCCAGCTCCTTTCCACCTTCAACCTTAGTTACACTTAAATTTCAGTTCTTTGTCACATCCGTTTCAATGTCTAGTTCAGTATCCAGTTCACTATCTTTCTTAATCACTTCCTTTTCAATGTCCAATTTCAATATCCAGTACACTTTCCTTCTTAATACGCTTACTGTTCTTAGAAAAGAAAAATTTTCTGAATCTTTTATAAATCTTAAAAAAGTCTATTTCTTTCTTCCGTCCTTCTTCTTCCCTCTGTAAAGACCGATTTGCCGCTTGTCTCACTGTGTCACCATCTCTCACTGTCTTGCTGTCTCTCACCGTCCTCCCCCTTTTCGGTCTCAACCGCCTCTAACAGTCTCTGATTTCCTCCATTACTCCCATTACTCCTCTTTGCACCTGTTCGTCTTCTGCTTATACTTTTTTTTTTACTATTAAATACTTTCCTTTTCTAAGTTCATTAAGATTAATCTTTATTCTCATAGCTCGAATTTCGCCAAGTCTCAGCTTTCCTTTCGTCTTTTCCCTTCCACGTGGGTGGCAGTACTGTTAAGCTGTTACTTTGTTACTTTATTACATAATGTTTCCCCTTTTATTTCAATCAGTCAGTCTATATCTATATATATATTCTATATCTCCTCCAAGCTCTCTCTCTTCCAGCCGGGTTTTAAATCAGTCAAAAAAATATTTTCGTCTCAGTCCAAGTAATATTTAAACTTCCAAAATCGCTTTTTCTACCTGGAGCTCCCCGTCTTCCAGGACTTGTCGCTTTCACTGCCCGGAGCTTCCCCCACTCCGAGACCTGTTTTCATTTTCTTTCAAAATCGAGGTCTTATTTAATTCTCCCTCAGCAGAAGTAAGTCGGTTCCAACTTACCCAAATGGCTTTCGTAGCTTTCTTCTTCTTCTAAGAATTTTACTGATCGGTGGTGCCGCGACTAGCCTGTCCCGGCTGCCCAGCGAGGTTATGGCGGCTCTGCAGTCCCCTCAGCTCTCCATGTCTCCTTCTGCTCTCTCCAATCTCCCACCTCTGAGCTGGATCCGGACCCCCTTCGAGCCTCCTCCGTGACCCCCTTCTCACACGGGATCAGTTTCCTCCAGTTTTTTTAGTTTATCGAGGAAAGTTCCGACCTCGCTATGGCTCGGAATCCACTCGCCTCGTGGATTCCGTCCGATCGCCGCTCAGCCTCCACCGGAAGTCATTAGGGGAGATGTTACAAAGAACAAGTAGGTGTATGGGGAAGTAAGTTGATGCTGAAATGAATGTGTTTGTGTAATGTCTTGAGATGGAATGAAGGGAGAGAGTCTATAGATAGATGAGGATCTTTCGGGTGATGTGATTTATTTTTCACCTGTAATACTCCTTGGAGTGCTGAGAACAACCAAAGCAGAAAATTTTGTTCCTCTTTTTGAAAATAGTTTACAATACCTAGACTTTATGGTTAACATCCAGTTGGTGATGTACCTTTATGCGTTTTCCAGTATGTTGTGCAAGAGTCATATTCTTTTTATGGTTGTATAAGTAGAATTCCATTACACAAGCACTTGTCAAACTGCAGTGCAGCAAGCATACAATGAGTTGCACAAATGGCTGTATAGTGAGTGGTTCACACAATGTTAGGGCATCTTGTACCTGTAGAAGCTGTTCTTTCAAGTTACAAATAACTAGTTCATATTCTTTGACAGTAATCCTAAATGTAATATAAACATCAGCACTGAAACCCAGGTCATCTGCAAAAGCTCACTCACCCCAAATTAGTATTTCTGACCCACTTCACAAAAAAACTGTTTACATTGGTATGCCAGAAAATGCTATTCTTCAGTCATTTTCAGTGGATATTTCCCAAGTCCTTAATGTCATAGAAGAAATTATATCATGCAAAATGATGAAAGTTTTCAAAGCATTCTTGAAGAAGCAGACCAATTAGATCATGAAAATGAAATAAGACCAATTGAAAATAGGTTTATAAATCTAGTTCTCATCTACACCATATGTTGATGTATGAAGGCAATATTGTCCAGGTTGTGACTGAGAACCATTTCACAGCTTATAAGACTTCTGATACAATGCTACTGATACAATAAAGGCTGAAATGGCAGATAATTTTTGTGAAAAGAATATGTACATTTCAGTCACCATACCCAAGCACTATGTGAATCTGTCAGATGCACTAAAAAATGGAAGATCTTCAAACATACAAACTATTTCTACTGAAGAAGTTCAAGGATATGCCAGAATTTTGCAAAACCCAAACAGTAACATTTCATGAACTTACTAAAACATTGTACATATACAAGGAAGCATTTCCACATATGTAGTTTGTATGTTGCAGGGCTCAGCTTTGGTGCATCTACCCCGTGTGTGAAAATTCATTTTCAACTTGACATGTGTTGACACTATACAGATGTTCACTGCTCCATCACAGAAAAGCAAATTTAGTAATCCTGACTTTTAAAAAGTAGCATACTTTTTTTCAAGGAACAGTTTCTCCACAAGTTTGCAGAGAGATCACAGCACATTAGACTTTATTAATAGTTCAAATCTTTATGTTAGGATGACTACCGCAATATTAATTTACTTCCTAATCATGTTTATTTAGTTTATACAACTATTTTGCATATATAAAATATTGCATCTTAAATTTTAAAACACAGAATCCTCTTTTATAGTGACCAGTGCTCCCAGCCTTCTGCTTCCCTAATTTTTTTGTCTCTGGCCCCTTCAAAAATGGTCTTGCTACACTACTTGGGTGTAGTAGCATGATCTTTGCTAATGTGGAGAGGAAAATGAATTAAAGTATGAGGGAGGAGTTGTTCATGTGGGAGAGTTGATGACATATTGGGAATGTTTCTTCTTTCACCATCAATTGAGTTGCAATTCTAGTGTCAAAGCCATTTCATGTCTCTTAGGAAGTTTCAAAGAATGTTGCACGTTTGCCTCCTGTAACCTTCCTTGATCAGTACCTGTATATGAGAAAAGAACTTGATATTAAAAAACAAACAAACAAACAGAAAACAAATATTATGAGATTCGTCTTCAGGAGATGCACATAAAGAAAAAGGACAGTAGGTTTCTGCAGGACAGAACTTTGGACTTAAAATTTGTGTCTGTGCATAGGAATAGAAGAAATTGAGTAGGGTTTTTTTATATAAACCCTAAACTCTAATCTAAGATAATATTTCTAGATTAATAAGGCAGATATAAAATTGTGGAAATCAATTACAATGGTAAGACAATCCAACTGATGAGTATCTATGTCCCAAATAAAGAGAAAGCAGTTTTATGAAAATTTATTAAAGAAATCAGACGTGGACTTACAAAATTTGTTTTGCATAGGAGTTTGGAATACTGTGATGGATGCTTATTTGGACAAATTTCTACCAAAGGAATTACAAGAAACCAAGGGAGATTGCTGAAAATTTTTTTCAAATACACAGAGCATTCTGGGTTAATGGATAGCTGGAGATATTTGTATTCAAATGCTAGAGACTATACTTTTTCTCAGATCAGCACAGATCTTTTTGTAGAATAGATGTTTTTGCATTTCCAGAAACATGGTTAATTTGCTACAGAGGATGGAAATTTTGCCAGAAATGTTATCAGATCATAACCTCTGAAAATGGGACAAGTGAAGCTTACCTGATAATTGAATGGATATTTAGTTTTAATGATAGAAATGTAAAAAAGATTTGAAAAAAAATTGAGCTGGATTTAAATAAAGATATAGACGCTACAGTAGCCTGGGATGTAAGTAAAGCTTACATGAGAGGACAATTTATACAATATGGCTTTGGACCGAAAAAGGAAAGAAAGGCAAGCAAAAAAAAAAAGAAAGTCCAAATTGCAGGATGTGATACAACTTTTGGAGAAGAGATTGAAGGAAAATTTTGACAAATAAACACAATGATGTCATGTCTCAGTCCCAGAACCCAGGCTCAGACTCTCTTGACACAGATAGTGAAGCAGAAGGTCAGGGGATGTGCCAGTTCTCGAGACAGACAGTGAAGCAGAAGGACAAGGGAATGTGCAAGTCCTTGAAACAGATGGTGACAGTCCCCAGCAGCCACTGTGAGGCCCCGCTTTGGGGGTACCCAATATCAGTATAGTTTGGATGGGCACCATGTATAATTGGCATCATATTTAATTGGCAAAAAAATTTTTTAGTCAAGCCATAAAGAGGAAGGACTCTGGGCTTTTCCGCGCAAGGACAATACATTGCACTGGCATCGTATTCTTGCTGTTATGTCTGTACGTTAAACTGGTTAGTATCAATGTTTTCTCTGTGGATTCGCATGGCTTGAGCTCTTAGCGCAATTAATATCGACGTAAAACCAATGTGTTGTAAAACCGGAAAAACTCCGATATAAAGCACAAAAACTGATTCGGCAGCGTTTCTGACAACATGGGAAGGTGTACACTGCAGAGGCGGTTCTCTGTGGGCTTTCCTACCTTTCCCTGGCGTCATTTCTGTCCCCTCCTGTCTCCGCCCCTCAAACGCAGGGCGGGTGCCATTGTGTTGCACGGATTGCTGAAATACAATGAAATACATTGGGATCCTCAGGATGGTTGCTTTTCAATTTCTGACTATCTAGACCAGAGCTTTCCAAACTTTTCATGTTGGTGACACACTTTTTAGACATGCATCATTTCGCGACACAGTAATTTTACTAGCAGTTTTACTAGCAAACCGGATGTTAAACTAACCCCTTATAACAGATCCGGGCATATACATAAATTGTAATAATGAAATGTATGGGGATGCAACATATCTCATGAAAACCTTTCATTTATATTTTTAGAAATATATGATTTATTTATAACAGGTAATATACATTTTCAAGACTCAGGTGGCTTGTCTTCTGTAAGAACGAACTAAAGTACCTCTGCTGATATGTAGCAACGTTGTTGTTGTTTTTTTTTAAAAAAATTGACCAGTCAGAGGTGGCAGTGTGGAGCAAGAGGGGGAGTGAGAGGAGGTTGGGAGTTTCACGAGAACTGACTGAGCGGAAGTGGAAAATGATTTTCACTGCATCACTTCAACAGAAACCATAGGGTGTGCAGATAACAATCCGGTAAAATCAGAGTAAGTTGAGTTAAAAAACACCACTCACAACCTGCGGTGAAATGCTCCTCCACTCGGGTGCAGAAATGGCCCCTGACTGTAAACATGAAGTCACAGGCAGGACAGCCTAAAACATCCTCTAGGTATAACCTAGGTTATTTATCAGGTAAATCACCACTGTTTTAGAGAATAATAGTCTTCGGCAGAAGTCAGAATCTCTTCTATGAATACCATGGTCAGAAGGGAAATGACTCCCAGCAGGGCACTGATTGCTTCAGTCCTGCTTCTGTATCCTTGGATGTTTTCCCTGTTGTCCTGTCCTATCCACAATACAGAGCTATTACAATAGCCATTATCTCTTTGTCATCAGCACCATCTGGACCCCATTGTCTGTGTTGCAACTCCCATTGTCTACCAGGCTGGGAGAGCAATCAACTCACACTGCTTCAGTGAGAGAAATAAGAGTATATAAACCCTTGGTTTTGAGAAGTCAGATGCAGTCAGATAAAACGCAGGACCCCACTATGTTGTTCTGAATCCTGATCTGGTCTGCCCTTAGACAGAAGTTTAAGTCACATTTCAGCTGCTTCACTGCTCTTCTGGACTGGTAATTATAAATCCTCCAAAATCCCTCAGCCTCTCTATACATATTTTTCCCTCTCTTTCTCCTTCAGTTAGCTCTTGTGTGAATGTTTGACTGTCTGCATTTTGTGTGCATGCATGAGTGAATTCCCCCCAATAAAAACACATTTTAGCTTACTTTTGAATCTTTGGCTGGGTCTTTTCCTGTGTGAGCCTGTAAACATTGGTAGGAAAGGTCTCATTAAGTTACCCCCCTACAAGCCTCCTCTTTGAGCTAATTCATTCCCCACTTTTGTATAGAGATACTGACATCATGGGGTGGCCCTTGTGACACCTACATTTTGGGGTAACACCACAGCATACAGACATGGACTTGACAGTACCTATTAGAGCTGAACACAGACAAGAAAGGAAGAACCAACAGTGTTCAGAATGCTTAAACAAGAAACACTCATTAATCAGGCAACATCTGTGGGAGGCTGCTAGACTGTAAATATCCCAGCACTTCCTTCAGGAAGTCTGTTGCTGACAACTAACAATTCTGGAGGAAACATGTTTGTCTTTTTATTCCTCGCTCATGTTTCCAAAGAACTTTGGATCCTGCTTCATTCACTAACCACACTACTCAACCCTTCCTTGGATTGATGCTTCAAATGTATTGCTTTATCCTGTTGACCTGGGCTGCCTAGACTCCACAGGCTGTAATCACCTGGCTGGTAAAGCATACAACTGTGGCTGCTGTGGTCACTGCTGTCCAACAGACTGTTCTTGAATCTTTGCCCCAGGAACCTCCAAAACAGGATAAAAAGATCAAGTTGCTTTGACATCTGTTTTCATTGTTTTTAGTTCAAGAAATGAATGCTAAATTATTATATCTTAAAAAATAATTTTGAATTTACAAATAAGCCTGAGGAGTGGCTTTCTCGCAAGTTGAGACATGTAAGGACAAGAAAATCTTTTACAAAGAGTAAGAAAGGAGACCAATATATGATGAACAATGGGAAAATATTAAAAGCTGTTACCCTGCCCTATATCTCCCCATCCTGCCGGATGTGCTTTTTCATATGGCTGGCAATATATGAAAAGAAGGCATTTTGACCTGAGAAGTGTGTTGCCAGGTCAAGTTGACCTGAGACATGGTCAGGCCATAAGTTCAAGAGGGATTAGGTGGAAAACTACAGATAAAAGGGGTTCAAACTAATCTCTTCATCAACCCCAGATCTTTGCATTTCCAGATTGGCCTGCATCAGACAATCAGAGACCATCTGTTTTGGTCTCACCCTACAGAAATCTTTTCTACAATTCAGTACTGGTCTAGACTTCAAGAGGTTATCAAATTCCCATAATTTTTTTCAAAGCAATCACTTATTTTAGAACACTTTTATCAGTCTGTTGAGAAAGTTTTAGGGCTTTGCCAGAATAGCCCTTTGGGATAGGAAAAAGGGTATATAAGCCCCAACTTTGGCCCCAGGAACTTGTAGCATTTCAGACATAATATATAGCAACCAGACTGATGTTTGTCTGTGCTACCTTCAGATGCTGTCTGAGCGTCTCCATTTCATCATTCTTCTTCAGGATTGGTAACTATCACCCTCTTTCACCAGTTTTTCTCTCTATCTCACCTTTCACATTTTACTTACAGGCTTATATGGTTCTTAAGAGTGTCTGATTTCCTGTGTGTGTGTTGATTCCACATGAAATACTTTGTTTATCCTTAAGTGGAGCCTCTCTACAGGTAATACAGGTATACATAGGTGAAAAGATCCTGCCATTACTTTCCTCTCGCAGGTCTTCTTTGAGCTATAATTTCCCCAGATTCTAATGAGATGCTGGCATTGCGGCTGACCCCAACGTCCACCACATTTTAGGGTAACAAAACTTTTGAGAAATTTTACAGAGGCTTTGTGAGAAAGGCAGGGAAAAAATTATACACATGGCAGTATGCTTGGATAAACTTCAATTAGACAAACTGTGTATGGAGCAGAAGCAGCGTTTAAATGGACCTGTGATTACCATGGAACTTCTTGAGACAATCAAAAGGTGTAAAGTCAGGAAATTTCTAGATCCAGATGGACTATCTGTGGTGTGCTGTAAAAAATTTGAAGACAAATTAATCCTGAAGATTGTGTATAATGCTGTATTAGATCTTTTTTGCATGCGACTTTGCACGCAAAATGGCCACGGGAGTGACGCGGAATCACGAGGGTGGTTCCACATGATGTTCTTGTGATCACGCGTTGCCCCCATAGCAATCCCATGGCAATCGCACACTATATCATTTTCCAGTTTTTCCCAAAAATGATGCGTGGTTGCGCATTCCTCCTGTGTCACTCCTGCACTTACTTGGCGTGTGGAACCTCAGAAAGTGCTGGCCACACTTCTTCCCCCAGCACAGCCTGGGGAAGTACCTGGCTGCGCTGTGGAAGGAAGGGGAGGAGTTATCAATGTTCCATCTGTCCAGCATGGAACTGCTGCAGAGGGAAGCGCAGGGGACGCGATTCCCTCCTCGAGGAGGCTTTTCCCCATGTGATGCCAGTGGTACCAGGTAAGGTGCAAAAAGGGCCTTAGAAAAAGGACAGATGTCAGACTCCTGGAGAAATACATATATCACAGTGATTCATAAAGAGGATAGAGATGAGAAATCTATAAAGAATTATAGATCTATCTCATGACTAAACAATGACTATAAAGTATTTATGATCACCTTGGCAAATAGATTGAGGAAACATTGCTGTAAATATTCATGAGGACCAGAGTGGATTTTTGCCAAAAAAGACAATTGAGTAGTGTAAGAACTATTTTGAGTATTATCAGTTATTTGGAATTCCACAGTGATAAGAAAGACAGGCTTGGGGTTTTTTTTGTGGGGGGGGTTAGAGTTGAGAAAACTTTTGACAATATTTCATGGAAGTACTTATTTCCAATATTAGAGACAATAGACTTTGAAGAAAATATCAGCCTGGCTATAAATACTATATAGTCAGTTCAGAAAGCTCAGATTTTAGTAAATGGTAACATTTCAGCACTGATTGAGACACAAAAGGAAACCAGATAAAGATGCTCCTATCATCTTTGCTTTTTATATTGGCCTTGGACACTTTATTGAAAGCTATTAGACAAGATGGCAGAATATGTGTGGTTATAGTTTTAAAAAGAAGAGTATAGTTTGAGAGCTTATGCAGGTGATCTAGTGATAATACAAAATCCATTAGATTCAATGAAGATTATTTTGGAAAAGCTGAAGGTGTTTAGGGCTTCTTCTGGGTTCAGAGTGAATTATGATAAAATTGTTGACTAAAAATATGATTTTTGGAATAGGAGAAGGAATTATTGGCTCTTTCTAATTTTAAGGTCAAAAAAAATGGGATCAGATATCTGGAAATTACAATTATGAATAACAATTTGTGCATTGTTTCAAAATCATTATGAAGTATCAACAACTGAAGAGTGGGTTGTTAAAGTTGCAGCTCTTGCCCAAGTTACAAAATTGACATGGATCTTAAAAAGTAGATCAAGATTTTTTGAAAAACTGGAAACCATTCATGGATTTTTTTGATCAATAAGAAATCTAATAATGAAGTTATCTGTGAGTATGATTACTAGAAATTCTAGTTATCCTAGACTTGCAATGGTTGAATAATATATGTGTGAAGGCTAGGCCTGCTTTCCTTCCAGCCTGCTAAAATGCCTTGCCCCCTTATACAAAAGCCCTACTTTCCCCTTTAAAACCACCACTTTTAGTGTATGAGATAAAGCCTCTCAGTTGTTCTTCAAAATGATTTACTGATCTGTGGTAGCATATTCCTAATTGGTTAGGAGCAATGGAAAGTTCTCTACTGAGTCAGAATTTATAAAAATATAATGTAATCTCTATTAAAATAACGAACAGGGAAAGGTATTGGATGTCATAAGTATATCCAAGTAATACAGAACTTGGAAAGGTGTTTATCCATTTTCTTATAGCTTAACTCAGTATACAGATAACAGAACTTATGTACACACACAAGCCTTTGGCTTCCTTTTTGCTCAAAGGCTTATTTTCAAAATCAAGGTCACACTTTCTGACTCAACTCAAAAATGGTTTGGTTTCTCCTCTCTCTCTCTCTGTCTGGACCTCTGAGAAGACAACCACTCTTAGTTAGGCAACTCCCACTGACTGACTGAAGAGCTCTGTCCTAAAGCTCTCTCTCTGGCAATTATCACTAAAGGAATCTCTAAAAATCCCAATCATTGTGTCTGTATGTGAGACCTTCTCCTTTCCAACTTCAGCCCCTCCCTCTCACTAATGGGCTGGGTTTCTGTCATGCAGAGCCACTTTGGTTACCTGGCAACCTGTTGCTGGGGCTGCCTGCTACTCAGGCTAGTCACATTCCCAGGTTTGATCACAACATGGGATATTAATTGATTTTTCTTTTTCATTACAGTTAGTATGGGGAGATCAAAGTTCTTTCTTGTGTTAGTTAGTGTAGTTAGGATATGTTTACAGTGTAGCATAATAGATAATTTTTTTTAATGAGTTGTGTTACTATGTTTTAGTCTCAGTTTATTTCAATTCGATTTAATTTAGTTCTATTTATATATGTATATTGGTCATGTATACTTTGTTTCTCTTTTCCTGTACTTTTTCTCTGTAGTTTGTAGTCCGCTATCTCCTACTAAAAGTAATACATATTAAATTCATTTTTAAAAAGAATTTATGTACAAATGCCTTTGGTATGAAATGCTTCTTGCTCTGGTGTCTTCTTCTTAGCATTAATAGCCCTTTGATCTCTTTCTAAAGATTATTCTCTGCTGGAACTATCTGTCCTCACCCTCCACTCTTAAATCAAGTATTTCAGAGTGGAGGGTATTTATTAATGAAGGAATTAGAGTTTGTAGTTTACCAGGTTTTTTTTTAAAAAAAAAGCAAAATGGTTTTCTTTGCACCATTCCAAAGTGATACACTGTGCAAGTATAGTTAAAAATTAAAATTAAAAAAAGTAGTGCTGAAAGGGCAGGGTGCCTGGCTGGTTGGTTGGAATCAAGGGCTAAAAACTACAATTGCCAAATGAGGACTGTCCCTGGTCCTGACATTTTTGCACCGAAACCTGAGACCAGATGACCCCTGTAGCATATCAGAAAAGGTAGGGCCTGCTGCTATCATTAAATGAGATACCTTAAACATCAAGTATGAATGCACAGAGTATCTCATCCAAATTAACAAATGTATAACAAATGTGAAAATATATACACACACTCTTTTCAAGGGAATGAGTTCATCCTAAAATTCCTGCTCTTCCTTCTCCTGGAACCAGAGAACAAGGGCCATATCTTGAGACCTGGGAATCCTGACTGCATCATCTCTCCATGACAATATTAAAAAAAAATCTATCTACCAAAGAAACAAAAGCATTAATACTTGGACATGATATAAGGAAAAGTGCTCATAGTCTTGTAAGCATCTTCCTTCTTTCACACAAGATCTGGCTAGCCAAAAGTTACTATATTTCAGAGGTCAAACAGTGTCAGGGACAGGATTTTGGGCTTCTTTCCAGATGTGAATCACCAGAGAAGAGGAAGATTTCCCCTGCCATGTGACCAGACCTCAGCTGACTTTTCATGAATCTACTCACTTTTCTCTGATTGTAAAGACGTATGCATGAAACAAAACACTTCTCAGGAAATGGTTTGTGTGAGCTGGGGGACAGTGAGAAATAGGCAACTAACTTTTCCTCAGCTCTGGTTTTCTGTTGAAAATTACCTAAACACTAGAACCTGCCAGAATCTCTTAGTCATTCTGGGGAATTCTGGAAGTCCAGAAGGGAACTTTTCTGAGCTCTTTCCCCACCACCCCATCAAGTTCCAAATGAATGGATATAGAACAGTGAATACATTTTATAATTGAAATCTATACTTTAGAAGAAGGGGAAAAAAATCCTGCAGCTCAACAAAAACTTTAAAGGAGACAAGCCCTTAAAACTGAAGTGCTATGTAATGGGGGTTTTTGATTTCGTTGGCAGTGTCTCCCTTCTCTCCTCATCCCAGACTTATGTGGGCCCATGCAACCTCCTGGGAAGGGGGCCCCAGCAGCCCGCCCTGAAGGTGGAGAGCTGACATCATTGCTACTGTCTGGTAGATCAAGCAGCTTTATTTTTCAAGTTCTGTCATAATTGAAGCAGAGTGTGAGATAAAGAGAATTATGTTGCAGCTCAGAGAGAGATAAGCAATGGGAACTTCTAAACAGAGTTTAAAATAAATCAGCTAGGATGTCTTTTCCCAGAGACCTCATAAACACATAGCACTGTAGTTGTATTCCTGGCTAGGAACTTCCACATCACACAATTATAGCAGTAGGATTTCAACTTTAACTGCTGTGGTTTGTGGATCCTGGGATTTGCAGTTCAAGGAAAGGCATTTAGAATTCTCTGCCAGAGAGCTCTACTGCCTCACCCAAACTACAAATTCTAGGATTCCAAGAAAGAAGTAGAATAAAAAAATAATACAGATTTTCCTATTGTTTATTTCAACCATGTTTCTTCTCAAGGGGGAAGTTACTCTTGCTTTTAAGAACACACTTATGTGGAAGCGTTGTCCAACATGAAAATTTTGCTTGTGCATCCTGATAAAAGCAACAGTCTAACCTTAGTGAAAATTAAATGGAATGGTATCTATTGTATATGTAAGAGCTTGTGTTATAGAACAACATGAGCCCTGCAAAAACATTGTTCTGATCCATCCAGTCTTTGTAGCAGACACTCTGTAGGGTAATGTGTAAGACTATCTGTTTTAATAGGTTTTCACCATAAAGATGCAACTATGCAGATTTACTTATAAGTAATCCTGTTTACCTCAGCCAAGCATACCTGTCTGATACCAGTTGTGTGACAGAATGACTTCCACATGATTTATAAATTTTTGTACAGATGCAGCTTCTAGCTGCAACACAGCTGTTAGAAGAAACATGCCCGAAAATTGAGTCTCTGTTTCCTTCTCCCAGTTCCAAACTCAGACTGAACTTCTAAATTATGGGAGAGTAAATCTGGCCTGTGTCACTTGTAAAACAATGTTTAAGAATCTGATTGAAACACTACAGAAAAGAGGTGGTTTGCAGAAAAGAAGCAGAAACTCCTACAACTGATTTCCTCAGCATCCGTTAGCAATCAGTTTGCATTATCCGGAAATTAAGTTGCTGAAATTTGGAGAACCAGAACATGACAAACCTAGAGGGGGAAGGCTTACTATTACATGGTTATAGGATGAAATTGTGATATTCTTATGCTTCAGTCTCTACTTTTGGGCCCTTTTTGCACCTTACCTTTTTGTGGCGCTGGGGTGTGGGGATCGCACAAGCAGCCTCTTGCGAGAGGCTCTCACGTCCTCACTTGTTCGCCTCTGCAGCTGCTGCCTGCTAGCGAGCAGGCAGTGTGAGGGTTCCTCCTCTTCCTTCCGCAGCGCAGCCTGGGATTTTCCCAGGCTGCACTGGGGCAGGAAGCATGAGTGCCATGGCTCCAGAGGCTCCACATGCATGGTAAGAGTGCGCGGGGCCCTGGAGAGATGTGTGATCACACACCATTTTTGGCTAGAAGCCAAAATGAAATAGTGTGCGATTGGTGCCTGCTGCCCTGGCAACATCACACAATTGTGAGGACATCATGTGGACGGTTCCTCGTGATTGTGCGACGCTCCAGAGGCCCTTTCGCATGGCATGAAAAGGGCCTTGGATGATGTTGTCTTGGGATTTGGCACATTCCAGTCTGTCACTTCTAAACAGTTACTTCCTGAATCTTCTATATCTTGTTTTGATAGCAGAGTGGCTCTTAGGGAGAAATCCTTTTGTCTTTTTGGTTGTTTTGCAAGATATCTTTCAACAGCGTGAATCAGAGGCTAATTTTATTACTTGAAAATATCCCTGTGGTCCAGCTATAAACAAAATGTCATGCTTTCCAATACAATTCATTATCTGTATGACAGTTTTTTCTGAAATGTGCAATGTTGGAAATCTTTTGAGTTTTTTTTCCTGCTTCTGCAGAATCCAGCTAGCTGTGTCTCTCTCATTTGTTGGTTTTTTTTTACAGAAAGTGCTGAAAAGGCACTTAGTGCTTTGAGCCATAGACAGCAACAACAGCAATAAAAAATTTTTAAAAGGAAATTCACAAAATGGTCATGCATGTAAAGTGGTTGTATTAATGTAGTACTTGATACTAATTGAGGTAAATGTCAGCTTACCTGGCTAGGAGGCAGCCTGAAGCCTATTAAAGAAGGTCGGTGGGCACAGCACGGTCCAAGCTGTTTCTTGATCAGAGAAGGTTAGTGTCTCCCTGGGTGCTTCTCACTCTACCCATCCTGCCAAACCACATCACATGACTGCATTTGTACACCCATCTTTTTTTCCAAGACACTGATACTCCAAAAGGTGGGTAGCCTTGAGGTCTTCCAGCAGTGCCTGTGTCTCTGTGAAAAGCTGGGAATTATTAACTCAAAAAGAGAGGCCTATAAGAAGTGGAGAAAGCTTATGAGATCTTTTCACCTTTGTATACCAGTACTAACTGTAGGACACCAGCTGGAAAAAAATGCTTTATTGGGGGAATTCACACACACATACATACAATCAAACGGTCTCGCGAACTATACAAGGCTAGCAAAGGTAAAGGAGAGAAAAGTTGGATAACGAGAGTTTGGGGTGAAGTGAGCAATAGTTACTGTTTCTGAAGCAACAGAGAATTGAAGCAAGATGTCACAGACTTGGGGAGTTTGAGGGCAGTACAATGAACTGGAATCTGAGGGCCTTCACATAGTGTAACATGCCAACATGTATCCAAAGTACTAGCAACTAGTCATGGGCAGAGCCAGAGTTAAAATACCCTTTTTCTGCCCTGAGGGGAGTATGTTAATTGGTCTCTGGCAGAGCTGACAAAGGGGTTTGGAAAATTCTCATTGTGTTTGTGGCAGGTGACAAAGCATTGCGGGAAGTCATGACAGCCTCTTAACAACTGGAAAAGTAAGGCAACAAAAGGACAGTTTCTGTGGGAAAAGGTAACAAGATGTTAGCCGTTTGGCTGCTGCTTCTAGCAGCTTCATTCTCTATTGTTTCCTAGGCTTGGGTACTTCAGAGACTGATCCTCCCAAAGTTATGACTTGGCCATGTTGACGTCCTAACTTTAGGAAGCTTCCAGTCAGAGTCCTTTATTTTTCCACACAGCTTTCAGCCATAAGTGCAAAATTTATGTCATGCCAATTAAACTGTATTTATAGCAAATTGTACTGTATTACAGACTGGGGGTGTATGGACTGATAACAACATCCAAGAACATTTAAAATATTAAAATACTGACAGGAAAAAAAATCACAAAACATTACCCAGCATTTGCAGTTCCAACCAGTAACTGGAACTGATGGCATGAGTTCTCTGATGTGGGCAGCATCAATATCAGTGGGATGGTTAATCGGTTCAGAGTTTTAGGCCCTTTCTGCACCTTACTGACTTCCGGCGCTGGGATACGGGGATTGCGTGAGCAGCCTCCAGCGAGAGGCTCTTGTGTCTGGGGTCCTTAGGCTCTGCATGAGCTACCTGCTCACGTGAGAGTCCTGCCTCTTCCCTGTGCAGTGCAGCCTGGGAGTTTCCCAGGCTGCGCTGGGGCAGGAAGCGCGACCGGCGTGGCTCTGGAGGCTCTGCATGCCATGTAAGTGCATGTGGGGCCTGGGAGCAATGCGTGATCACGCACCATTTTTGGCTTCTAACTGAAAATAAAAAGATGCGCGATCAGCGCCTGCCGGCCCCTGGAGCGTTGCACGATTGTGAGTGCGTCATGCGAATTGCTCCTCACAATTGCGCAACACTCCAGGCCCTCTTTCGCATGGAAAATGCTGTGCGAAAAGGGCCTTAGTCTGTACTTTAAAGGAGCTATGCAAGGTGGCAGATCCTGTCTCTGAAACCATAATTTTGGATAGCTACCAATTTTGACTTGAAAGGTTGTTGGGAGTTTTCCAGTCTTTGGGGCCGTGTTCTATTAGTATTTGCTCCTGACGTTTCATCTGCATCTGTGGCTGGCATTTTCAGAGGCTGGCATCTTCAGATGCAGGCGAAACTTCAGGAGCAATACTAATAGGACACGGCCTCAGAGCCCAGAAAACCCACAACAACCTATGGATTCCGGCCGTGAAAACCTTCGACTTTACATTTGACTTGAAACTTGCAGTGAGTTCACTGTCCCAGCGTCAGAGCCTGTGCTGCTTTTTTCTCATGTCTATTTGTTCAAGAAGCAAAGCCAAGCAGGTCAAGGGTCGTGAGGCAGAGTGTGGCAAACACTGGTGGGCCAAGAAGCAGAGCAGTTGTTCTGTTCTCCCAAGACAGGGAAAAACAGCTTGAAGTCCTCCAGATATTGCTGGTGTGCAGCTCTCATCATCCCTCACCATTGACTGTGATGACTAGAGCTGAAGAGGATTGCAGTCTTAGTACATTGGGAGTTAAGGGTCAAGTGCCCAGTGCAGCTGTTTAGAAATTAGGCCTGTGGGCCTCTGGATATTGTTGGACTGCCTTGAACAACAGCAATGATGGCTATGCTGAGTATGGCTGATGGGAGAATTTGGTTGAACAACATCTAGTGAGCTGCCCATTCACCACCTCTTCTCTATATAGTCTGTCACCCTGGCTGTGAAGGCTCATTGTCAGCACCGCAGCCTGGCATGGATTTCTACTGTTGAGGAAAGTCTCTTAGTTTTGAGCTTACCCTGACATGAAAATTCGCTTGTGTCCTTCCATTAACATGAGGGTAAAGAATGTTAACTTTCCTTTTCCAATGTTTCTGACTTCTTTTTGGCAGCTTTGTAAAATCAGCTGCAATTCACCCTCCCGTTTCCATGGAAGCTGAGGGTCCAGAGGGAGCAGGCAAATGAATTTGTAGTGGTGATACATGAATGTTAAATGGGCGGCAGGGGGACCTTGACCAAGGGCCGTACAAAGCCTAGAGTGTCACTGTTCCTGACCTCTACGTAGGAGATTGTTTGGCCTGTAGTATTATATGTAAAAGCTGGCTGCAGGTGTAACCCAAGAGGAGACAAGACTTAGCAGACCATGGTAGCTACAAGCTCTGACAGGGCAGGGCAAACTTCTGCTCCCTCCATTAAATTGACATCCTCTTTAAGTTTAAGTGACAGCCTAGGCAGGAGGAATCCAGCTATTCTCATAGTTCTGTCAGCTGTGCAGTTTCATCCTACATCTAGTATAAGGGTCCCCTGGAATGACAGTGTTAACAACACCGTAGTTGCAACAGCACCAAGTGTTGTGTTGGTGTTCCAGTGGTAACATCCTGTCTTTCCTACACTCAGCCATTATTGGTTTGATAATGGATACCACCTCGTACAGACATGGGAAGGGGACTTATTTAATATCTTTTATCCCTATTCTAAAGCTAATATTTGTATCAGTATTACAAAACAGGGGCCAAGATATTTGAAAGACTGTTTTCCATCCTTATGAGCCTGCCCCTTCCTAAACTGCAAACCCCAGGATTCCATAGGATGTTGAAAGTGGAATAGATAGATAGATAGTTAGATATTGTTTATTACGGTCATAGACCAGTAAAAAGATTACATCAAAACACTACCAAGGGCCAAAAACCTAAGTACTGATACAAATAAACATTAAACATGAATAAATAATGAATAAAAACAGCATAATAAACTTGATCAAGAATGCAGTACTACTGAGGGATAACAGTCTCACAAGGATTACAAGATATACAATATGCGTCTACTCACTAGCCAACATCTTTTGTCTTACTCTCATAGCTGCAGCACAGAATTTAGCAACCTTATATGTTATATCAGAGTTCACATCTGATAACAATACGAAGGTATAAAATGATTGAGAACCACCTGGGTGTTCCTGAAGAATTGAGGAGATGATATCAGCTCTTAAATCCCTATAGAACATACATTGAAAAAGCATGTGTTCAACTGTTTCAATCTGACCGGAATCACACGTACAGTATCTCGCCAAATAGGGATTTTTTTTATATCGTCCCTCAAGGACAGCGGATGGAAGACTATGGCAATACGTTAGAGTAAAAGCCAAATGATGTTTGGGCAGTTCTAAAATTTTTAAATAGGCCCATGGCAACATGTGATACTTGTCCTGCTCACTAGCAATAAAGAACGGAGAACAGGCCAAATCTGTTTGACGTTCAGTATCAAAGATACGTTGTTTAATGACTGATTTAGCCTGGTCATAGCTCATCCTAAATAAGCTATCAGGGGACAGACCCAGCATTGACAATTTGGTAACAACTGCCTGTTTCCATTTAGAGTGAAATTGGTCTTCCAAAACCAACGGTGCAAGCCCAATTGGTACAAAGTTTAATCTAAGCCAGTAATTAAATATGCAAATCCATACTCTGGCCTCTATGCTCAGAAGGCCTGCCTCTAACCGTAAAATGGCATTGGATACACATTTAGGGACATGAAAAACTGATCTTAAGGACTTAGATTGTATGCGTTCCAAAGGTGCAAAGTTAGGAAATGGCCCTAATTGAGCACCATACAAAAGCTGAGCGATTGGTTTTGCCTCAAATACTTTCAGGGCTGCTGGAACATATTGACCACCTTTATACTTAAAAAACTTTTGGATAGCAACTGAGCTCCTTTGGGCATTGTTAACAATATAATCACCATGAGCTTTCCTGCTATCCAAGGATTGAAAAATTACTCCTAGGTATTTGAAGCAAAAAACCTGATCTATTTGGTGATTACCTATAGTCCAGTGAAGGCTCCTTGTTTTTTTCCCAAATGACATTATTTTGTTTTTTTGATAATTTAGAGGTAAATGATCTTCATTACAAAAAAGAGTCAAGGCTTTAAGAGCTCTTTTTAGTCCAATGGGAGTCCTTGAGAGAATAGCCATGTCATCTGCATGTAGAAGCACGGTGATGGATCTTCCTGCTAGCTGAGGGGAATGAAAATAGGTATTTTGAAGCCATCCCACCAATGAATTAATATAAAAATTAAATAGCAACGGAGCCAAGATACAACCTGGCTTTACTCCCTTCTCTGTTTTGATTGCACTAGTTAGATGACCCCAAGGAGAGCATCTTACTTTCAGGGAAGACCGTTCCTGAAGCATACGGATTAAAAAAAGTAATCGCCTATCAATCGAGGATGCCTCCAGCTTTTCCCACAGAATTGATCGAGAGATGGAGTCAAAGGCAGCTTTAAAGTCAATAACGGCAGCATACAGGGAGGTTACATTGTTTGAAGAGTATTTCTCAATTAGGTGTTGTGAAAGTGGAATAATAGCACTATAACAAGCTAGTGTGGAAATGGCCTATGTAGCAGCAGCTCACCTCTGGAACTGCCTCCTTAGGAAGATCAGGCTGGCTCCATTTCTCCTGAGTTTCTGGTGGGCTGTGAAAACTATGTTATTTTGCTTGACCTTTGGTTCTTAAAGTTAGGGATGCCTTTGGTTGGTTTTGTTTGTTAAAACTGTTTTTGTTTGTTTGTTTAAACTGTTTTTAATGATTGGCTTTTAGACCAATTTTGGAGTGTTTTAATTGGTTTTTAGTTATGTATTTCATGTTTTAAGAGTTTATATTGATTATGTATCACTTCATGGGCCCTGGTGGGTCAGTAAGTGATAAATGCCATAAATAAATAGATGAATGTGTGGGGGGCTGAGTGAATGACTTAGACACATAGATGGTGGGTGAGGCAGGCCAGCCAATGACTTTCATGTTGAAAAAGCAAAAGAACAAGAAGCTTGTGATGTTACAGATTCATATGAAATGAAAGTTCAAGTGGA
Organism: Iguana delicatissima; assembly: GCA_948472985.1. Lineage (NCBI taxonomy): Eukaryota > Metazoa > Chordata > Lepidosauria > Squamata > Iguanidae > Iguana > Iguana delicatissima. Next base: position 55,309 of record CAOKZL010001756.1, on the reverse strand, counting down.
CATGATGGGATTCAACTCAGTGTCTTCTAAGCCCTTGTTAATACAAATACTCTGTGGTTAGTTTTAGTGGAGGTCAGTTTGAGGAAGTAGTGTAGCCTAGAGCAGGAATGTGGAACCTTGGCTTTTCAGATGTTTTGGTCTACAAGTCCCATTAGCCCCACCCAGCAAGTGCGGTGGTAAAAGACTGTACTCAAAGAATATCCAAGCGGGCCCACCCTTGCCCTACAGCATTCCCCTCGCCCTAAGGTGGACTGTTGGCAAGTAAGTGACCATTGACAACAACAGCCGCACACATTTCCTGTAGATACACCTCCTGCCCCCGGGTTGTCATGGGGCAAGCAATTAGCACCCAAAGATGCCGTTTACCAATCCCTTGTTGACACTATCCCCAAAGTACAGTCTGTAAAGGCAAAGTAGGAGGCCCTGTCTAACAGAAACCAAAAGTTACATCAGCTGGGGCTCTGATCCTTTGATTTCTACTGAATCCTCTCTTGGAAAGGAAGGGAAGGAGAAGCAGGAATTTGCCTTCTCTCCTCCATGAATCACTCCAGACTCTTGTACCGCTTTCATAATAGGCTTTCCCTTTTTTCTTGCACAGCAAAGGATTGCAGACAAATTATAGCCTGCAGAGATGATAGGCATCAGGTTGAGAGATTGTTATTCTGTGCCTCCAGGTAACTGAGGTTGAGGATATAAAACCTCCTCTGGAATTCCCTGCCCCATCACAATCAGACTTCCCATCTCTGGCCCTTTTCGCACACCAGTCCTGTTGTGAAATGGTTTCGGGAATGTCATGTGATTGTGAGGACTGTTCCACATGACGTCCTCACAATTGCGCGACGCTCCCAAGGACACTGGTGGTGATCATGCATTATATCATTTTTGGCTCGTTGCTGAAAATGATGTGCGATTGTGCGTCCCTCCCATTCCCCACCTGCACTTACCTTGTATGCAGAGGCTCAAGACACGCGGCCATCACGCTTCCTCCCCCAGCGCAGCCTGAGAAAGTACCCAGCTGTGCTGCGGAAGGAAGGGGTGGAACACTCACATTTCCTTTTGGACAGCATGGAGCTGGTGCAAAGGGAAGTGGAGGGGATGTGAGTGCCTCTCGCAAGAGACTTCTCACATGATCCCCTTGCAATGACACCGGAACAAGGTAAGGTGCGAAAAGGGCCTCTGTGTTACCATGTTCTTGGGACACTGGTCTCGCCACATGTTTGCAAACTATCTCTCCATCTTTATGGAATGTTCTTGAACACAAATGACTGGGGTCAGGAGAGATCAGTTCAAATATTCTAGGCCAGGAATGGACAATTGCAGGGGGGACTGAGGCCATTGTTCACCTTTGTTCACCACTCTTCCTGTGGGCGGATGCAGCAGCAGGTTCAGTGCAAACAGAACTAATATGTCATTTCTGATTACATTTGTGTTTGATTTGTGTCCAGGTTTTTTTTTTTTAATGCACTACATAGGTGCTTATGAGGGTAACCACCACATTTTACAGTAGCTCTGAGCCATTTGGGGCGCCTGAAGAATTAGCTTTTCCTTTTTCCTTCTCTCTTTTTTGTTGTTTTTCGGGGTACTCCAAGGTAGGGGAGGGACCCAGCATTCGTTTCCTTTTCGGAATCATCGAATTTGTAATAGTGCAGTGGTTGAATTGATCTGTGTGTTTTGGTTTTTTTTTTTATCTTTTTAAATACTTAAATAGAATTCAGAGTTTTAAATACTTGACTAGATAGGTACACTTGTTCTTGTGTGGGTGGGACTGTTTGCTGATAGCAAATGCCTTTAACCTTTCCCGTTTACACTGACTATGACCATACCTTTACACTCAGTCATGTTCTTGTGTTGATTTCCAAATTTCTCCTGTTTTCTGTAAATGTATTCCTTTATGTGTTTGCCTTGAAAATTGGGCCAAAGATCCAATTTGTGCGGGTTCTAAACAGGCTGGGGGCTTTATGTGCTGTGTTGGGCTACTAATGAACTGAGCCCTCCTAGGATGATCATGTGGTATTCTCCCTCACATATCCGCACATATCCTTTCAAATTTATCCTTTTTTTCCCACCCTTGACAACTTACTCCACTTTAATGACCTGCTTCCCTTTTATTCCTATAGGCCAACAGGACATGTGTGGAAGGGGATGTGCACATCTGTGCTTCATGAGGTGCCTTACTGACATCCATTCCAGATTGCATCTAGGTATGTATTTTTGTTTGCTTTATCACATCACAGCATCAGTCTAGGTCGAAGGTTGTGAGGACCAACCAAACCCCTAACCTTTTACCCAATACTAGGCCTATTTTTGGCTTGTAATGTATACACATGGGCTGCTCCTGTCAGCCTCCTATGTTCTTGTGTTTGTCCTGTGATCCCCACTCTGCTTCTTTTTCAGGATGACATTGCTGTTGCTAATAATGCTGCATACAGAGGACACAAAGAAGAGGGAAGCACATGAGGACGCATAGCCAGCAGTTATGTCCTAGCAGGGACACAAGAGGACAAGAAATGAGAAGTGCACAACATTGTTCCATTACCATATGCTGCCAACACCATGGTGCCACACGCATGCTCCTACTGACACCACTCCAAGGATACCTTCCTCCAGCCAACCCTTATGTGAAATGCATGGTGACTGAACAGATGAACCCCAGCCCTCCTAATGTCACCTGACACTGTTGCCCTTGGGAAACAGTCCAATATCCTCCCTAAGATTGAGTGCTTCTGCAAAGGGCTGCAGTGTTTTGGATGGGAATCACTTTCCCAGAACAGTAATACGCATTCCATTTGTGTAATAGTTTTTATTGTCAACACAATAGTAACAATTTACATAATATATACAGTAAAAATTTGAAAAGGAAAAGAACTATTTATCTCATTCTCTTCCACTCATCACTCCACTCAAGGAAGAGACCCATAAAGTGCTCCAGGTGCCCTACTTGATGTGCAACCATGGCCTCCAGGCTGGCTTGTCTCTGTGAAAGTCTCCCTGTTACAGTCTCGACAGACTGCAGCAGTGCCTTGTCTGCAGAGAGAAGAGGGGTTGGGAATAGGGAATTGGTGTTGAGTATGTAAGAGTCAACAAGCCACCCTCAAGTCATAGGCCACAGGACTGTTGTTATCCTTAGGCATCTGGTCACCTCCTTGCCTGCTCATGAAATCCTTGGAAATGCAATAGGACCCAAACTTCCCTCCCTGTTGCCTGCTCTGCTGTGGAGTCTGTCTGGGTCCCTCTATCTGCTGAGTCTGTGCCTGTTTTAAAAGCATTCAGTTAGTGTCTGGCCATGGCAGGGGGAGATGGATGAGTATCAAAAATCAGCTAACATTGCTACTCAGTCTCTGTTGATTGTTGTCTTGGAGGAGAACAAATTACAGGCCTTTTAATGCATTGGCAGTACTACATATTTTTTACTGGCTACCCTCAGACACTGCAAGGGTGTCCTTCTCCTCAACTCAGTGTCTTCTGGGAGTTCCTCCTACTCCACCCCTGGGCAGTCCAAGGTATGCTGTTCCACTGCAGAGTATTAAACAAACACAGCATAATCACATTCTTGATTGCCCTGATGGCCACACAGGGAAACTTGCTCACTGTCTGTCATGAACATCTTGCTGGCATTGCACCAGAGCATTAACTTATGTCCAATGTGTCTCGATCCCGCTGTGGGTGGACTATCCACTTCACCCCCACATCCACTTCTGCCTTGGATGAGAAGGTTTGCAGGGCTGTTGGTCTGTATGGAGCTGCAGGGAACATAACACAGTATCACCAACATCATGGCCTGTCCTTTTTCCTTTCTTGGGGAGAAGTGGGGAGCCCCAATACTTTTAAAAGCCAGAAACACAACTTGGTTTTACTAAAAATCCAGGCATAGTTTCATTTAGGAGCTTGGCCACAGCCCCTGCTGTCCAGCTCCCTGACCTTGAGTCAGCTTGGAGTACCTTCTCCCCTGACCGCAAGGCACTCCAAGGTATGTCTTTCCACTGCGCAGTATAAAGTAAACACAGTATAATCAAGCTTTTGGTTCCCTTAAAGACCATAAAGAGAAACTACTGCTTGCTATGTGCCATAAACATCTTTCTGGCATTGCACCAGACGTTTCACTTACTTCCAATGTGTCTCAGTCCTGCTATGAGTTGACTATCCACTTCTGCACCCTGCCTCTGTAGAGGGGGAGTTTGGTAGGAGTGTTGCTCCATGCAAAGCTGAAGGACACAGTACACAGTAGAACCAATGTCATGGCCTTTAATTTTGCCATTATTGGGGAAAAGTGAGGAGTTTGAACCACGTTACTTTTAAAAGCCAGAAACACATTCTGGTTTTCCTTCAAATACAGGCATAGTTTTGAGGACTTTGGCCCAATTCAGTTGCAAGGGTGGGGTGAGGTAAAAAGTACAAGGAATAATCACTGTTGGTATGAAAATTATGAACCCTTCCATTTCCCTTCACAACCTTTAAGGGAAGATGTACTTGGTCTCCATGCTGCAGTCCTCACTTCCAAGGCATAAACAGGGACAGGCCTCCTATCTTTGCCTGCAGAAACATATAAAGAACAACATATCCATGGCAGACTTGCACACATTCACCTATGCCAGCAACTGCATGATTCCTGGTTTATTTCTGCAACAACTGTACAAGATGTATTCATGTGTACAGATGTTCACCCTCCCTGGGAATGGAAATTGTGTGCTTTAGTCCATGAGGTTGTGCATTGGGTGGGGAAAGGGTTCATTCCTCAAGTACTTCCAGAAAAGCTCTGGGGTTTTGCATCATCAGAGGCTTCCATACCTTGCACAGATACACTATGTGATTTACAGAACTATGACATAAGTTAACAGCTGTTAGCACACTCACTTCTTTTGTGGCAATTGCTCTGTCTAGGGTGGCCAGTGGCCCTCCATAGCCACAGCCTTGTTAACAAGAACTTTGGCCTTGCATTTCTGAGTGGCCGCCCTTCAAAAATATCCATTGCGTTGAAGAATTGGCAGTTTAACGCCTTGAATTTGGTCAATGCAAAAGTATGCCTTTCACTGTGTTATTCAAGCCATATTTTGAGACTGTCAGTTGCCAACTAGCAATGGCAGGACCAAGAAGTATATTAAAACCATGGTTAATGCTCCATGATTATGTTTTATCTTCTGTTACATTTTGTTCTGAGATACAGGAAAGAGGCTTTTCTGGTGTGGAAGTGTGATCATAGAGGGATATACTGATTTTCTTCTCCTTCAAGAATCTCTAGAACAGTGGTTCTCAACCTGTGGGTCCCCAGATGTTCATGGACTTCAGCTCCCAGAAGCCCTGAGCATTGACCATAGTGGCTGGGGCTTCTGGGAGCTGAAGTCCACAAACATCTGGGGATCCACAGGTTGAGAACCACTGCTCTAGAAGTTCTATCCTGAAAAATAGAGAATGCTGCAGATGTAGCATATCCTGATTTCAATAAGGCCATTGACAAGGTCCCCCATGATATTATTGAAAACAAGCTAGTAAAATAATGGCTGAAGAATGATACTGTTAAGTGGATTTGTAACTGGATGACCAATGGAACCCAAAGGGTGCTCACCAACGGCTCTTCTTCATTCTGGGGAGGTGACTAATGGGATGCACCCAGGGCTATTCAACATCTTCATCAATGACTTGGATAGTGGAGTAGCGGACATGCTTATCAAATTAGGAAGGGCAGCTAATACCCCAGAGGACAGGCTCAGAATTCAAAAGGACCTTAACAAATTGGACTGCTGGGCCAACACTAACAAACTAAATTTTAACAGGGAGAAATGTAAGGTACTACACTTACACAGAAAAAAATGAATGCACAGATATAGGATGGATGACACCTGGCTTGAAAACAGTACATGTGAAAGGGATATTGGAACCTTTGCAGACCACAGGTTGAACACATGTGATATGTCAGCTGAAAAAGACAATGTGATTCTAGGTTGTATCACTAGGAGTACAGAAGATGGATGGCCATCTGTCAGGAGTGCTTTGACTGTGTGTTACTGCATGGTAGGGGGTTGGACTGGATGGCCCTTGAGAACCACAGTCATGGAACCACAGATGGGGGAAGAGAGAGGGAAAAGTTCCTAAACTGAACCTCAAGGTAAAGTCTCACCTGATGGACGTCCTTCTAATGCACATTTTTGGGAATGCAGACATGAGAGAATTGCAGGGTACACAGGCCAATTTGTGAGGGGTGGGTGTGGGTGGGGTTACCAAGGGAATTTTGCCTGGCACAGTGTCCAACTCCAGGATCATTTCAGCAGGTGAATGTCCCCATAGCAAATGTCATTTCACCCCAGGCATGTAATGAGGTAGAGTATTGCAATAGCCCCAAACTTCCAGGGACCACTGCACCCAAAACAGCATTGGTCTATACTCCATGCATACTGGTGGGTGTCTGAATCTCAGTTGTACTGAGGTTGGACTTCAGAAATATCCACACACACACACACACAGAGAGAGAGAGAGAGAGAGAGAGAGAGAGAGAGCCAATAATATTTTTATTTCTTGGCATACTTCCTGGTTTATTTGCTATGATACATGAATGCTAGTTGGAACAGGGAAAAGAGCAAAGTGCATTTCCTCCCAAAAACAGACAATAATGTGCAATGCACCATAAACACCCTGAACAATAAAGGTTCAGCATGCAATGAACAACCAGCAATCATCATTGCAATTGCAGATCTAACCCTTTCCCCCTCCCTGGCCCTCCTGCCATTGTATTTCCCATAATCATAGTGACACGGATCAATTGTCACAGGTGCAGGTGGCTGAAGGTTTCACAGATGCTGTGCAACATGACACAAGCAGAGACCACCAGCACAAAATTCTCCTCAGCAACAGTGAAGGGAGATGTGAAACAACTCCATCTGGCCTTCAGCCTGCCAAAGGCGCTCTCTACCATATTGCAGCACTGATTGAGTACCTTGTTGTAGGTCATTTTTCGGTGGCCAAAATGACCTCCATAAGGCTTCGTTAGCCAACAAAACATGTAGTGCACTCCATCCCCAAGAATGAGTTGCCCAACCTGCACCCCTTTAATGATGATAGTGGAGTTACCAGGAAAAAATTGCTCAGCATCATAGTCTACCACAGAGCAGAGTGACAGAGCATATGGGTATCATGATTTCTACCAGTATAACCTATTTCAATGTCAATAAACAATTCTATATGATCAGTTGTGCCCCGGGGCAGCATGGAGTATATATCCTTCTTGTTTATGAACTCCTCCCCTCTTCCTTTAGGGGCGCATATGGAAATGTGTGGTCCATCAAGACACCAACACACTATGGGAGTCTTATTTCCTCGAAGCCATCTATAATCTGTGGTTGTAAGGGGAAAAAAGGGTGGACCATATGAGTGCAATCAAAAGAGTAATAAAAATTATTAAGTGAGTCACATTGGTTTGATATTTTATATATTCAATATTAAGTATTATGTTTTTTACCTTACAATATTAACATACTCAATGTTGCTATATCTAATGTTCAATATATTCAGTAGTCGCTAATGAGTATTGCCAAAAGACAATAAATTACAAAAGGCGAAGTAAAGTAAAAATAGGGAGGGGAAACTCACTCTGTGAAAGTCCTCCAAGCAAAGAGCGTATTGCAAAAACACATGCTCTATCACGAGGCAGACTTCTAGCACAATCTCTGCCACTGTGGAGTCACCAAGTCTAAAATTGCTTGCAGTCTTCTTGTGTCATGCCCTGCCTTGGAGACTGTGGCAGCAAGGAGGAGGATTCTGACTCCAAGGCAGAGATTTCCCCAGAGGCTGAAGTGTCCTGAGAAGCTGGTCCAGAGGGAAATAATACACAACAACAACAGGGCTTGAGCCAGGAGAACAAATAGAGAAAGACATTGCTGACACACCTTTCTTGCAACAGAGACACCGTGAAAGGGAGAGCTTGCATCACTCGGCCTGTTTAAGTAGTAAGCAAGCCCTAAAGAGGGAACACCTATGATGACAGCAGCCATAGATAAAAGAGGGCTTCCTCCCAGGGTCAGCAACTGGTTTCTTTGGTCCTGAAATCCTGTGCTCTTAGATCTGGTTGTCTTGGAACTCTGCCTGTTTGGGCTATAGTTTGGATTTGCCCCTTTGGATTTGTTTGCACTAGGCTGCCTTTCTGTTTGGATTCACAAAAAGCACAGCTCCTATTCATGAGGTGAGAGTCAAAGAATCTCACCTTGTGAGTAGGAGCTGTGCTGTTTGTGAATTACTGCTTGCTCTGCTGTAGACATGACATTCTGCATATCAGGGGACTGGAAAGCCACCAGACAGCAATGGCAACTCGTTCTTCTACAGATATTGAATCTCTCATAAAGGTGTGGTTCTGCTGTAGGTGGGGACAAAGATGGTCAATGATTTCAAACAGAGTGGCCTGGGTTATTCTAAAGTTGTACAGCCACATGTTGTCATCCTATCTGGCCAACACTTACTGCTCCACCAAGCCCTGTGCAAATGGGTCTTGATCCACCATTTTCTGGGTTGAGGCTGGTTTTCCAACCAGGCATTGATAATGTCATTGGAAGAACAAGGCCCCCCACCTACACGAGTAACTGTGCAAGAAGGTTTCTGAGTTTTTGATTCTGGCAGACAAAAGATACCAAGGAAAATCTCTTTGCTTGTTTCTTCTGCCCTTGCCTTGCTAAACAAGCCCTTGCATGGCTTATCATGTTTAGATAAATCCAGAAAGTGGCTCTGAAAAGAGACCAACACTCCAGGTCCTTTGCAACAAAAATTAAAAAAGCAACACTATGAGAACAGCAGAACGACACTGGTAAATATGAAGCAACTTAATCATAAAATAGAAATGGTGATTACTTTCTTTTCCAGTGTCACCAGAAATAGGAGGGCTCTGATTATGCATTTCTATTAAAGAGCAATGTTGCAGATTTCAATGTCCTTGAGTCATGATATTAAAGGTACAGTGTGTTAAAACAAAACAAAACAGGGATTCAAATGGAACAATGCGGTAGTAAGGTGTGGTGTAATAAGGGCATTGTTGTCATCTGAAAATCTGATGAGCATGCCCTCTATCCCACCATTCAAGTCATTGATAAAGATGTTGAATAGCACTTGGCCCGGGAGAGAACTCTATGACACCCCGCTAGTCACTTCTTTCCAGGATGAAGAGGAGTAATTGATGAGCACCCTTTGTGTTTGGCTGGTCAGCCAATTACAAATCCACCTAACAGTAGTTTGTCTAACTTAGATTTTATTACCTAGTTTGTAAGAATATCATGGGGGACCTTGTTAAAGGCCTTACTGAAATCAAGATGGACTACATCCACAGCATCCCCTTCATCCACTAAGCTTGTAACTCAATAAAAAAAAAGATCAGATTAGTTTGGCATGACTTGTATTTGAGAAACATGGAATGTAAAGACTAGAGTCTTTATATTCCAGTTGCTCAAATCTGGGATCTAATTGGCATGTGATGCAAATTGTTGTAAGTATGCATGTTATTAATAACCATTTAAATCATGCAAATGCAACACAATAGTTTCATCTTTTTTCTATCACTGTGTTTCAGCCTTTAGCAAGACAGGAACCATGTAAAGTGGCTGTGTACATTCTGAGTGTACTGGTAATAGTAATAGTATTAAGGATGGTGGTGGTGGTAGTCATGGTGGTCAACAACAATTTTTCACGCACATCTCAAAGTAGTACCATCAGATCCATTTTTTTAAAAAAAATGTTATCCATTTCTTTATTGATGATACTGGTCCATGAAAATATCACAGGAAGCCTCTGAGAGTGACTCCCATCTGATTCATGGCTGAAATGCAGAGGAAAATAAGAACAAACTTGCAAATCACCCCTTCTTCCTTTATGCTTTTGCCACACCTTATACCTATGTCCCTTGTTCGTTGTATCATATCATCTTCTTTCATCATCTTCAAAAAAAGGTTTGAATCAGGACCAGCTGATACATCTTATACCAGAGACTGAGGCCATTTCCTCATGACACTGTTATAGTGCTATTATTCCATTTTCAATATCTTATGGGATTCTGGGGTTTGCAGTTTAAATTCTCAGCCAGAGAGTTCTTTGGCCTCAGTAAACTACAAACCCCAGAATTCTACAGGATGTTGAAAGTGGAATAATAGCACTATAACAGTGTAGGGTGGAAAGCCCCTGAGTGTGCATAATCCCTTTTTTACTTTAATAGACTGTTTTGGTGGGAATTTCCAAGTGCTGCACATTTACCCTAGTTTACAGATTTGTTATTGTTGTGTGCCTTTAAATAGTTTCTTACTTATGGTGACCTTAAGGCAAACCTATCATGGGGTTTTCTGGGGCTGAGAGTATGTAATGCTCAAAGGTCACCCAGTGGGTTTCCATGGCAGAGCAGGGAATAGAACCCTGGTCTCCAGTGTTATACTCCAACGCTTAAACCACTAAAACAGAATGGCTCTCAGTTTTCAGATCAGATCTTCAGAAATAGAAGAGTTCATTCCTCCGTCAAGAGTTCTCTGGACATTGGTTTAAATATCAGCGATTCTGCCTTGTAAACCTACATGAACTACATGACCTTGAAAGGAGCTCAGTTCACAGTCCTCCCCCTTGATAATTTCATCTTCACAACATTCTTGTGAAGTAGGTCAGGCAGACAGATGGTAATTGACCCAAAGCCATTTCCGCACTAGACTATTATAGCGCTATCATTCCACTTGCAACATCCTATGGAATCCTGGGGTTCCAGCTGGCCCCTCCCGAAACTGCAAACCTCAGGATTCCATAGGATGTTGCAAGTGGAATGATAGCACTATAACAGTCTAGTGTGGAAATGTCCATCTACTGAGTTCATGGTTATTCAGGAGGCTTGAATCTGGTCTTCCTTGGCCTATAAATGCCATTTTCTTTCCCAAAGCCCACACTTCCTGGCTTATGTGATGATCCTGTCCAGGACTAGCTCTACTATTAGGAACAGTGTGGTGGTTGCTTCAGATGGCAGACGCTGGGTGGTGTTGATGGGCAACAGTGGCAATCCCCATCACGGCTCCTTTCTTTTGGAGGATAGAGCTGGCTATTCCAGGAAACCTGCCCTGTATGTTAGCCAGCATCTGTCATGTGTAGTGGAGGGATGCTGTCCCATTGACTATGTTGCAAAGTAAGGCCATTTCTGCACTACACTGTTATAGTGCTATTATTCCACTTTCAACATCTTGTGGAATTCCAAAGAGTTCTTTGGCTGAGAATTCTAAATGCCCCTCCCTAAACCCAACCCCAGGATTCCCATAGGATGTTAAAAGTGGAATAATAGCACTATAACAGTGTAGTGTGGAAATGGTCTAAGATTTAGCTGTCAGTCCAGTGAACATCTGTCGGTGACCTTTGCCTCAGGCAATAAAATGTCTTGGGCAGCTGTGTACTTTAGGAGTAGATTGGTTGATAGGCTTGTGGTTACAGGTCAGTGGTATTGTGAATCTGCTCTGAGTTTTGGTCTGAAATTTGAAGGAGCTATTCAAGATGCTGGGCCTGTTTGGGGATAGGTTTCAGCACCTATAGAAAGCTCTTTCAAAATCCAAATTAAAGCACAGAGTGGGTTCACCGTTCCATTGAAATGAGAACTGCAAGCCACCTGTGCATGCTACCCTGTCTCTGCTTGAGATTTAAGAAGAGAAAGGCAGGACAGAAAGCAGCCTTTTACTTCAGGCAGTTTACAAACCAGTATTTCGTCTATCATACTGTTTCCGAGACCTATTTTTTCATTGCTTCTTCTAGTGCCTTCCAGCACGCTGATAACTTTGCCATTTCCCATATACTCCTAAACCCCCAAATTTAGGGACCCTGTGGTTGTTACAGAAGCTGAAATGGTAACCCCAGAAGATTGGTGTAGAACAATTAGTCAGGTCCTACTTTTCCTTTTCAAGGATAATATCAAAAATGACAAGCAAACTGTTATTTCAACATTAGAATAATTTAATTAGTTTACAAAATGTGTACAAAAATATTTTGATCATATTGGACATTATCATTCAATAAATAACATAAATAAAGGCACATGTTATCTCAGATACAAAAGTGTACCCCCAAATGATTTCAGTGTATGGAATTCTCTCATATTAGGAGAATTCCAAGCTACTATCTTACAAACAATTGAAATAAATACTTCATCCACTTAAATATGAGCGTTTTATAATTCTGTCACAAACAATGCCCTGTATAATAAATAATTGTTCAGATTTGGCCATGTTAAATAAATAATGTTAGAAATGTTCACACTGGAAATTGAAAGGCTCTTCACCTTTTCTGTGACGTCTAGCACAGTATATGTAGTTCTCTGCCCAATGGTCTCACAGCAACCCTATGAGGTAGATTAGGCTAAGACAAAGTGATTAGCCTAAGGGAATTTAGTGAGTTTCATGCCTGAATAGGAATTTGAACCTGTGTTTTCTCCTGAGACTAGCTCTTTAATTGCTGCTGACTTGACTCACTGATTGACTGATGATGCTCTTGATGCAATTGTATTAGTTGCCTGTGCATGCCCCAGAGGAACAGGATCTGTTGCCAATTTGCTTTGCTATAATAACAATTGGTTATTGTGCTTATGGTGTAAGCACAACCATACCATCCTTTCATCTACCTGCACTAGTATGTTCTGCTTTCCATACCTTCATTTTCCACCTCGTCTTTCCACTTCCATTTTTTACCCATTTATTAAATGTCCTTTTAAAGGCTTTCTATTGAGGTATTTGTCAAATAAATATTAAATAAAACTATATATATATATCTATAGATCTTCTTCGTTTAGAAAATGTAGGCTTGATTGAAAATGTAGGCTTGATTGAAATGGCTCAGTTTCTTTCAATGAAGCAACACAGGAGAAACTCTCGATGACTTTCCTTCTAGTTATAATTAGATGTTGGCCTGAGCCCTGAAATAAAGAAGAGGTACAAGATGTTAGAGCCATAGCAACTGGATACGTTCAGTGAAACCCAGTGAAAAAAATCTCAGTATAATAAAGATCTAATTCAGTTTACAGGATGCAGAGCTTGGCAAAGTTACTTTTTGGAGGACAAGTTTCAGAATATCTAGCCAACATTGAAGTACCCTTCTTGGCTGAGGAACTGCAGGAGTTATAGGCTAAAAATAATTTGCCCAGACTTTGAAGCTCTGATGAGGGAAATACTAAGACATAGAATCCTGTTTACCAGTGTGCTCTGCTAATCTCTATTCAGGTATACTCAATTTCAGAAGTATCGGATCTGAAGGGAGGCAAAACTCCTTTCTGAACTGAGTCAGTGACATGTCTCCAGTATATGCCTGTTTGGTTTTGACTCCAGTTGGAACATTATTGTTAAGGTTCCACAATGTATTGACTTTTATCTGGCATACAGGGAAGGGTGGTAAATGTGGATCATGACAGAAGTAGCAAAGATGAGCAGAAAGACAAATTGGATCCACAGGGCACAATAAACCGGGAAGTTCCTTTGCTCAACCTTTATTAACACAAAGACTAAAGCTGCAACATTATGCAACATTTATCTTGGAGTAAGCACCACTGAACATGAATGGGACTTATTTCTAAAGAAGTATGCAGGTGATTTTAAATTGGGAAAAGAACAACTTACTTATCCAAGATGGCTTTGATGATCACTTTCACCCAATTTGCTGTGGGATCCAGGCAGACCTCTCTGCCGTCCTTGAGAGTAGCACTGCAATACAAGAAAACCAGGAGCGTTAGGCATCTGTTTGATGGGGGTTGCTGCTGCTGTACTTTTTAAAAATGCAATTAGTTCTAGTGCCATTGATAATATTGATCCCTGATATCTTAGTTTCTCTTTTTCATAACTTAGGAAAAGCCCCAAGGGCATGATCCACTGGGAAACTCATTCACAGAAGGCCCATTATAAAATTCATGAGAGCTGCAGAAAAATGTCCTGTTCATTTGGGGCTGGGGGCTGCATGGCAGAATTACCTGGTAGACCGGGCCCCACATTTATCAAGATATAAGTTGGAAAGAGAGAGTGAGAAAGAGAGAGATCAAAAGTATACTTACATGACTTCAACATTCCTGCAGTGGGGCCCACTTTGGGTCAGTTTAACATCCTGGATGTTTCTTGGAGGGATGAATTTGGAATGGGTGCTTATGCACTGACACCGCAGTTCACTTGCCATCCGGGCCACTGAGGCACCTATAAGGGAACAGAGGAATAGAAAGTAGTTAAATACGTGATTCTTAAGCAGTGTGATTTTTAAAAATCCATTTATAAACTGTTTCCCCAAAGTTTCACAGTCTCTGTTTGGACTTTAATCCTACTTCAGTGTCAGTATTGTAAAAACGTGGATGTTTAAAAGCCTGATAGAAACTAAGAGAGAGAGAGACTAAAAAGTGTGGAAGACATTTCTAAATATTTTCCACAAGGGGTCAGCAGTCTTTTAAAGTTGTACTTACATAACAGTTTAAAAATAAAAAAAGTTTGGCCATAATGCAAAAACAGCTGGAGAACAGTTTCCACATTGTGTACGGTTATTTCCTCTCATCACAGATGTGATATTTGTAATGGAGGTTCCTGTCACTTAAATGGAGATCCACAGAATTGTCTTTCAGATACAAAAAGTGTAGTAGATCAAAGCAAGAAGTTCCTTACCTTCTGTCAGAGTGGCACAGGCCACAAAGAGAGCCAGAAGCGCAGCAATAACCTTGGTATTCATGGTGAAGCAAATAATGTTTTTCTTGGCTGTGGTCCTGAGAGGCAGCAGGATGCTTGTTTGCCAGAGAAGGTTTGTACTTGACTGACTGAGCTTGGCAAACCCTCTGGCTTATATACTATCTTGATCTCTCTCAAGTAGCCCGTCAGAGGAAATTCCCAGAGGAAGCAAGAAATCATCACAAAAATGAGTCATTAGGGAAATCTTGCGGTAACGTGTCTTCCGATTGCGATGTGGTTCCTGCGGGTGTGAAATACAGTTCGACACTTCCTAATTCATTAATTATTTCTAAATCTTTGTAATCAGTTGAATATAATTCTGGGGTTTTTTTTTTCCTAAGAAGAGATTATGCCAGTTTATGTCTAGCAGACCATCTGAGTACAGGGAGCCTTCTACTCACCCACTCATCACAATTTATGCCTCCAGGAGCAATTGAGTCTTCGTAGACAAAATTTGAGACCAAAATTCTAGAAAAGTTGCTGAAAAAATATAGAGCAATTTTTGAACTGACCTTGGCTTATTTTAACCAGACGTCTTGCCTTTAGAAATATACCTTTGGACTCCTGAGAAAAGAAGGACAATAATTATACTTTAAAAAGACATTGGAGATAAATAAGAGATGAGATTAATTGGACATTTCACGTTATATTCCTTACTCAGAGGACCCCTCCAAGACATCCATGAATACCATTCATGTACATCTGGGAACAGTTGAGAACTGAGGGGACAGTGAAGGGAGATACTGGGGGTTGGCTTACATGTTCATGAACATCCCATCCCCACTTTGAGGCCTCCAGTGTGCAAGGTGGACACTACTTTCATTGTGACCCTGTACATGATAGAAACCTTTTATGTAAACAATGGTTTTCTGTTTAACATGCAATAATTTTTGATAGAATACAAGAACAGCTATAGGGAGTGCTATGGCTCTAGAACAGACTAGTCTTTATGTAGGAGATCTTGAAAACAAACGTGGTAATAAAAATTCTTTGTCCTGTGAGTTAATCATTTGAAAGAGATATAAAGCCTATTTTGATTATTTGGAGGGGATCTCAAACTTGATTTTCAAACTTTAAAAAAATGGATGAATACCTTTGATGATTGTAATTGGATGTGCAGAATGACAATAATCTTACTTTTTTTTGTGGTTATTATAACAACAAAAGACAATGCAAGATTGCATATATCAGTGTACAAAAACTCACATGCATGAAAAAAGGTTCACTTTTTTTTTTGACGGTTCCTACTTGAAACATGTGAGGCACAGCCTGCCATACGGATAATTTAAAATTGTCCTTTTTACACATAATTTTTAAAGAGAAGCTGACATTCTTCTAAAACCAGTTACACAACCGAAAATACTCTAAGCCAGTCACAGAGAATTTGAAGACATGGTATTGCCATAAAAAGAGTGGATTTTCTAACATTCCGAGTTTCAAAATGTGCTAACAATGCAGTTGATAGTTTGACCCCAAGTACTATAATTAACAAGTTACATAATAGTATGTGTAAACATTGTTATCTAGCTGAAGAAACAGTGGGCCAAAATAGAGTGCTTCAGAGTTCAAATCCCCACTCAGCCATGGAAACCGACTGTGTGACCTTGGGCAACTTACATTTTCTCAGCCTCAGAGGAGGGCAAAGGTGAACCTTCTCTGAACAAATTTTGCCAAGAAAGCCTCACAATGGGGTTGCTGGAAGTGGGAAATGTCTTGAAAGCACAACAACAACAACTTCTGAGCAGGCATCTTTAGGATCAGTCTAACTAGTTTCAGAAGAACAAGACATCTCAAGAATTGGCTGGTTCGTATCAGTTCTAGTCTCGAGCCCAAAGAGGTTCTCCTTTGACTTCTGAGTCTTTGGGGATGATATTCTTGCAGCTGCTGCATTTATTGTACTCACATATTATTTTAGTGGATATTTTAAAACTTTAGAGTCCTGGGAACATTTTTGGTTGAGTGTGTTTTTTTTTCCTGTGTGGTAGAGGTAAATGGCTTTTAGTTTCCCATTTTTATATGTAAGAGAATTTTGAATCTCTGCTTGCCACGAAAACCTGCTGGGTGACCGTGGGAAAGTCTCAGCCTCAGAGAAAGATAAAGACAGACTTCCTCTGAACAAATCCTGCCAAGAAAATTCTGTGACAAGTTTGCCTTAGAATCACTGTAAGCTGGAGATTACCTGAAGACATGTAACAACAAAAAACATGTATTTGCTTTTTAGAATTTTATTACAGATGAGATTGTTCTGTAAGGAAGAGGTGTTTTGTGGCTAGAGAGTACCGGAATCAATTATTCAAGGTGTGTCAGAATAGATGTGAATAGTTTGTTTATTTTGTTGCACACATTTGGATATGGTGCTGTCAGTTCAGATCTGGTTTACAACCTGATATAATACTGGAGCACAATGGAAACAACGTAATGTGGAAACATGTCAGTGGGTCATCACCAACAGTTCATCCTACTCATTTTAACTGTCAGAATATAGCAAGCTTCTCATTTCTCAAAAGAACCCTGCTGAATAGGAAAGTGTAGATGCATGAAGGCAGAAATAACCTTGGTCTATCTGCTGTCACTATAAAGTGTAACTTAAGATGATCTCTAGCCCATACTTGATTCAATTCATCCCTTTGTTTCTTCAGTTGATACTCTCTAGCTGTTGTCCCTGCTCCTTCATTGCCATACATTGCTTCATTGCCAACTAGATCATAGTCAATGAAAGAGGCTATCTAAAAACAATAATTTCAATCACCCAAGCATTTCCCCTTCCAGAGATCAACCTGTTGGTCAGGTCCCTGGAAGTCTTCAAGGAACCATTCAGATCACCCATCTCTGGAAGTCGACCATGAAACATCTCAACAGATTCTTTGCTCCTGCAGAGGTTGGATGTCCCCATGCGCCTAAATGCTACTAGTTAGTGATTTCTTAAAGGAAAGGAAATACAGAACAGTTCTCTGTCCACAAATCAACCTCTTACCATTTGCTACAAAGCAAATCAAGCACACAGAGTCAATGGTGAGGGATTATGGGAGCTAATAGTCAACATTTGGAGAACTGTAGTTACTCTTGTCTGCCCTATAGTAACAGGGTGGACAAAGTGATACCTGTGGGTTGCATGTGGCTCCCAGGGCCATTTTTGTGTCCCCTAGGGCTCCCAAAAATTGTTCTGTTCCTAAATGTCCCCGGATGACCTCTAGGAGGTATGGAAAGCATTTTCACAATGTTTGGAGGCCCTCGGAGGCCCCAAGGGTGAAAAATTGTAGTTTCTTTTTAATGGTTTTTGCTCAGAAATACCCCAGTATGCTCTTTAGGGCGTAGAGGGCACAAGGTTTTGGCCAATTTAGACCCAGGAGAGGCCTTTTTTTGAAAAACAGAAAGTGAACAGGAGGTGACTTCCTCTAACTTCTCGTTGCTTAAAAAGGCCCCAAAATGTGGTGAATATGACCCCCATGTCCCCTAGACAGCATTCAGGTGTATTTTGGACAGATATTTTTAGGAGAAGTGGGTGTGATGAGGATACGGGCTTCCAAAGTCTCCTAGGGAACTAATGCATCCTACCCCCCAGTCTTCCACAGTTGACCACCTCTGCTGTTATAAGACAAATGTGTTCACATACACCTCTTTTCCATAGTCTTCTCATTACAGACACAGAGATCTGGCCTCCAGTGAAATAAATGAAAAGAGTGGTATAACATAAAAGGGTGTGTCAGTCAGCCTTTCTATCGGTGGAGCCAGGCATTCCTTAATTTTGAGCATGGGTGTGTCATTCTTTGGCTTGTGGTAACTGTTAACCTTGCTTGACATCAGCAAACTGGGAGAAAGAAGTTGATATGTCCGAATCTTATTTGGAGATCCTGTTCCTCCAACTTCCTCCAAACCAAACAAAACCAACCAAACAAAAACACCTTGGCAAGCCTCCCATGTTTCTTGAAAAAATGTTAAAGTGTTAATGGCATTCCTACCGACAAAGCAGGATCTGGATGAGCATAGTGGCAAAATATATTTTACCTTTCCTGGAGCCCCTCCCTTCCTTTGTGGGAGTTTATATTCCTAGTATACCACCTAAATACCCAAAAGGCACCAGATCTTGTCTGATCTTGAAAGCTTAGTAGGTTCATACTTGGACTGAAGACTGCCAATGAATACCAGGTGCTGGTGCTGTAGGTTATATTTCAGAGGAAGGAACTGCCAAAACCTCCTCTGAAGATTCCCTGCCAAAGAAAACCCTATGAAATTCATGGGGTTCACTGACAGGCAATGTGAAGATATGCACATACCACCTAAACTTTAATCTCCAGTTTTGCTTACATAAAGACTCAGCTATCATTGTGTAACTTTGCTCCTACTTTTTTAATTTTTATATTTAATTCTTTTTTCATTTACATTCAAAAACTATTTCAGTTACATACAATATAACAAAAGCTGGGGAAGAAAAACAAAAAAGGAAGAAAAATGACCAATTTAGTTGTAAGTTTCTATAAAAGCTGACCAAATACAACTCCATTTGTAATTTTCGTCTATACATCATTCTTTCAAATGTTGCAAGTGTTGTGAGATCTTCTGTCCGCTGGATCACAAGAAGAGAAAAAAATTATCTTTCTAGTAAGTATCAGTCTTTTAGAAATCAAAAAGATGCAGTTTCCAAGAAACACCTAAGTAATTCAAAAGAACACACACATCCTTGAACACCAAGGAACTTTCCATATTGAAATTCCAAAATGATAACTTCTTCCCAAAATGTAGCTACTATGGGACAATACCAATACATATGCATTAAGGAAGCATTAGAAGTGTTAAGTGTTAAGGAAACATTAGAAGTGTTACTGAGACTTTAACATTGTCACTTTTCTTCAGTATGATTTTAACATCTTTGCCTGAAGAAGAAGCCAGTGAAGCTTTGAAAGCTTCCACAGAGCTTGTTGTATTTTGCTGCATGGCCAGCACAGCTAAACATGCAACAAATAATCCTACATGAGATATAAGAAGAGAAATTCTTCTGAACCAAAATGATCTTTCCATATCATTTAGATCAGTGGTTCTCAACCTGTGGGTCCCCAGATGTTTGTGGACTTCAGCTCCCAGAAGCCCTGAGCATTGACCATAGTGGCTGGGGCTTCTGGGAGCTGAAGTCCACAACATCTGGGGACCCACAGGTTGAGAACCACTGATTTAGATCAATGAGAGTTCAGAACTTGGTGGGTGGGATAAATTTTATCCCACCCACCAAGTTCTGAACTCCCATTGATCTAAATGATATGGAAGCAACAGAGTCAGTCTGGGTATAGAAGCAATTCAGTGGTTGATTGAAGCAGCAATCATTTTAGAGATGTGTGTCATAAAGCTGACGGCCACAAATCTGAACACAATATTGCTACATAATGGAGAGGAATTTTTGAAGTATTTATTTCCTCCTTTTGAAACCTGTATAGTGTTGTGAGTTGTTTTTTGTTTTGTTTTTAAAGAAAGTTCTCCTGGTATGCATCCCTGTCCAGAACATAATCCCTCTTTGTCGAGGGTATTATACTCTGTTAGGGACTTTCCCTCACTATTTTCTCTCTGGGGTGAAGGACTCTCCAAATTATTTGGCTTCTGGAGAGCAATTCTTTTTTTTCCCTGACAATGTGTAACAACTCTCTCTTTTAAAGCTGTTTTTAATGTGTTATAAAACAGGGATCTTAAAACAGGATCTCTCTATTACAGGGCTTTCCAAATGGTGTGCTGTGACATATTAGTGTGTCGCCTGAAGTGTGTAGGTGTGTCACCTACAATCTTGGAAATGCATGTTATTATTTATAAATTATATATTTTTAAAAATATATAAAAGGTTTTCATGAGATATGTTGTGTCCCCATACATTTTGTTATTACAATTTATAGTATGTGTCTGTATCTCTTATAAGGGGTTAGTTTAACCTCCGGTTTGCTAGTAAAACTGAAATTACTGTGTCGTGAAATGATGCATTGCTGAAAAGTGTGTCACCAACATGAAAAGTTTTGAAACCTCTGCTCTATTAGGATCATTGGCACAGGGACTTATGCACTGCCAAGTAACTTCTACCAGGCACTTGCACAATATCTTGTTTACTTATAACTATTATCTTCAAACGAGGTACCATCACATTTATTATATCACATATATTATATCTGAAATTCACTTAAGCATGTTTAAACTATCCCCTTAATCCATTCTTTAATTAACAGTTCTCCTTCTATTGCAACTTTTTCTGCTGCATGTATATATTTATTAAAATATTTATTTCATCACCTCTCAGCATACTAGGGCCCCCGAGGCAATGCACAACAGATAAAAATATAATTTAGAAGTAGATCAAGACAATAAGACCAGTTTTAAAACAAATAATTAAAAGAGTTTCAATAGCCAACTCTGGTTTTAAGGACCAAATGCCATATGAAATAATGTTTCAGTAGGATTGTAGCCAGCCTGACTTTCTGGGAATGGGAGTTCTCATGGCACTGGTCTGGTTCTCACGATTAGTGAGAAATTATTTCTAAAGTGCATACGAGATAGCAGTCTGACTGCCATGTTTTGCAATAGCTGTAGCTTCTGAGCACTTTTCAAAGGCAACCTCACATGGAGTTCATTACAATAGTCTAACTGGGAAATAATCAAAAGCATGAACCACTGTGGCTGTATCTGCCATCTGTAGGAAAGTGCACAGTTGGCACACTCACTGAAAATGACCAAGAACACTCCTGGTCACAATAGGCACATGATCTTCCAGAAAGAATGCTAGGTTTAGGAGCAACCCCAAGATGTAAACTTGATCTTTCTTAGTGAGAGTTCAACCTCATTCAGAACATGCAATTCCAGTCCCAAAATGACTTTCCTGATAACAAGCATAATATATGTCTTATTAGGATTGAACTTAGATTTATTCAACCCGTATTTAGTCCTTGACTGCATCCAGATTCAGGACTTCCAGATTCTCCTTTTCATCAGTTGCAAAAGAGAAATAGAGCTAGTGCCATCAACAAAGTGACTCCCAGTCTCCAAACACCAGACATCTACTTCCATGTAGATTTTTTAAAAAAATTAAGTGACCTTATTGAGCCTTGTAGATTTCTGCAGGCTAATGGCCATGAGGCTGACAAACAATCCCCCACCATCATTTTCTGGGAAATGTCTGCTCAGAAGGACTGGAATCACTGCAAAACAGTACCTGTGAGTCCCATATCAGAGAAGCAACCCAGAAAGATACATCATTAATGGTATTGAGGTCCAGATAAATTGAGACATTCAGAAGAACTGATAGGGATGTCCGGTTCCTGGAACGGGTTATCTAGTAAGGCAACCAAGGCTCTTTCCTTTGCAGAGACAGTTCTGAAACCAAACTGGAATGGCTCCATGTAATCAGTTTCACAGAAGAAAGCCTGGAGCTGTGCTGCTACTATTCCATCTAAGACCCTACTTCCAAAACAATGGCAGGAGAGACAGGTCTGATTTCTTCAGTCCAACTACTAATCCAGTTTCATTGCAAATACCAGCATTTCTAAAGGGGTGGGGGAAGCTTTCCTATCATAAAGCCCACTGGAAAGAACTAGGCTGTTGGTATATTTTAAAAATGTGGCATAAAGTTTTGGTAATTCATTTTTGTTGGAACCCAGGTCTCCAGTTTCACCTTAGATGTTCACTTTGCAGGCAAATTATGGCACCAATGCTTCTCAGTCATCTTTGGCAGCATAGTGAATGGGACAACTCATGGATACCTACTTCTCAGTTTATCCTCACTTCTAGTGTGGCCTATATCGGTTTTTGAATGCAAGCCATTGATTGCCACATTGACTCCAGAAAAAGCTCTTCTGCAAGATATGGTACTTTCTGAGGTTTACAATCAAACTCTCATTGGTGGCTTTCAAACCTAGTAAGGCTTTTCACTGAAATTGATAATGCCTACAGTATCCCCCTTAACTGGAAACAAAGGCCCTTTCCTCACCTGACTATTTTCCATTGTTGTCCTGTCATGGTCATGGGAGTGAAACCTGAATGTTCCCCCCTGCACCTGACTAGCTGCCTTTGAAAAGGTAGCGTGAGGGATATGCTCCTTTCTTCCGTAGTGCAGCTGGCCACTTCCTGTACTGCACTGGCGAAGGAAGTGCCTAGATCACATTTCCACCCTTTCTTTGTCATGTGATTGGAGGCCATTACCAGATTGTTTCCGGTAATGGTATAACCTGCAATTGCAACAGCTAGGGATGCATGGGCAGTGGTACTGTGATGACATTGTGTGAAAACACAACTCATGGACTGGCAGAATGTGCCCCCACACTGGGACAGTGCCGTCATGCAGAAATAGCCCATGTATCATTTACACAAATTATAGAAAGGGCAATAGCCAGGAGCCTGTTAGCTACTGCCCAATCAGTTTATTGGATATACCCTCCAAGCTATACACCCACTGTCTCTTGAACAAACTCAAGACTGGGAAAAATTGACAAAACTTTTTCATCCTGAACAAGCAGGTTTTTGATCATTGCTTTACCTTGAAGACTTTGATTGAGAATCATGGCAAATAGCTTGGCAAACATGGCAAATAGCTATATGTTGGGTTTATTGACTTTACATCAGCATTGGATTCTGTTAACAGTGAAATTGAGGGAAAAGTTAGAAAATATGCATATTGATGGATAGCTTTACACTACTGGTTCAATTGCACTCCAACAGTGAGGGTTTGCAAGGATCCCTCTCTGACCCAATTCCTTCAAGGAGAGGCATCAAATAGGGTTGCCTATTGATCCCTGTCTTATTTATTTTCTACATTAATGATATTCAGGCAATGGAGCCACAGATCTTCTTTTATATGCTGCTGATATGGTACTTATGTCCTATGCTGCTGTTGGGCATAGAAAAATGATGATGAAAGTGACAGACTATTGTTAAAAGGAAAAGCTAAGAATTAACTATGACAAAGATAAAATTATGGTATTTGGGAGGAACACAAGTAAACATGGGCGGTTAGTTAATACACAACAAAGTGGACAATGCCCCTTCCTCAAACAGCCTAGCATTCTATTTCAATTATATCTGGTCTGGAATGTACATCTTAAAGCAGGCTTTAAAAATGCATGACAATTGGAGCAATGATTATTTCTTTTCCTTTTGAAGGGTCATCAGTTAATAACCCCTACCTTTAAAATATTCCAGGGCAAAGTAATTTCACAATTTTATATGAGGTAAAGATATGGAGATGGAATAAGAAGCTTGGCCAGCCAGAGGCAATCCAAAACAATTTTTAAGGACAATGTTGGGTCTTTCCCAGGTTACTCCTGCTATACAATCAAGATTCAAAGTTGGGCTGCCTTCGGTCCTTGTAAGGGTTATTCTAAAAATGTTAAATCATTTTATGAAGCCAGATAGCCTTTCTGGTGACTATTCAGTTAAACTTTGCTTTTGGAAAAAGGTTGAAAGATTATTCTGGCATATGACTACTGCGGCCAGAATAATCTTCGCAAAACATTGGCAGGGCAGTTGCACTCCCACCGAAGAAGAATGGATTGAAAAGCTAATTGGAATTGCTGAAATGGATGAGTTAACCTATATATTAGATGGGAAAGGAAACAGTAAATTTTGTAAAGATTGGGAACTGATTAAACAATATCGTCAAGTGAAAATTGATGACGCTATTGCAATTAGATTTGATAACTGAATATCTGATAATTCTATAGTTCCAACTGGAAAGGGACTGGGTCCAAATTAACTTAATCTATAATTAGTGCTTCCTGTTTGAGAAATAACCATTGAATGGGGGTATATAATAATTGTCTCATAAAATTTAATTTCCGTTTTTTCCTTTTAGAGGTTGTAAGCCATATTAGTTAAAATACAACTACAACACTGAGATCATTTTTTAAAATTTTTTGAATTAATCATGGCAATATTAATAACTTTAACAGAAGTAAGGAAGAGAATATGCCCCATATATTTAAAACCGGCACTGTGGGAAATGATTTAATGGGATAAAAGGAATGAGTAACAGAATAATAGAGATCTACTACTAAGAGTAATGTTACTTTTGGAATATAGCAATTTTTATCTTATTATTATATTCGGTTTTTTCTTGACATCCCATTTCTTTTTCTGACCAAGGAAGCTTGATATGATATAATGATTTGTTTTTGCCTGTGACCTTTTCATACAGGGAAGTTCGCCTCCTTTCTTATTTTTTCTAATTTTCAACCTTTTTATTCCTCTTTTCTAGCATATATCAATATGTAGGATTAAAAATATCAATGCTGTATATTTCAATCATTCTTTCAATGCATACATGAACCTATATCTTATCTAATTTTATTTTCATTTTTTTCCCCTTTATCTGTGTTCATATCTTATATGAGTATGGACAATCTAGTACTGGTTTTTCTTCTTTGTAATAAGTTTAGTTGATGTCTTGACTCTGTATTTATAATTCATCATTACCTGATGTTTTCTCTTTTCTTCTTAATCATATGTAATTCAATATAAATAAATAATTTTTTAAAAAACTTTGCTGTTGGTACCTCAGGGGATGTGAATAAGTGACCTAGTATGCTGTTTCCTTTTTTATAAACTAACTTTTTGCCTTCGCTAGAAGTCATTAAGCTCTGTGATTTTATATATATATGTATGTATGTATGTATAACCATGATTGGCTATTTGCCCAGGATGTTAATCAAGATGTCAGTTTGGTCAAATACTTGAAATTTTCCAGGTAATACCTTGATTTTAAGAAGAATAAATACATTTCTCAGTACCTTACTGAACTTACTAGTGGCTCCTTATGGAAGGTATTTACAAGTTGATGTTTCCTAGGTATGTCCTCTGCGTACCATGAAAGTAGACTTCATAGCATCCTTGTGGAACAAGAACTTTGTCCTTGTGGGCTGAATCAAATTAAACATTATATTTTAAAATGTCCTTTTAATAATAACACATAAAAGGGAGATTTCTGAGTCTGATCATTGTAAGATTTTCCAGAATCAACTATTTACTGACAGATGCACTCTCTTATGTTTCTTGTCAAGAGATTAATTGTAATTTTTTATTTCTTAAATTAGAAAGAGATCTGTACCTTTGGCCAAATTGAAGTAGGCATTTTAGATTTTATATGTGGGTTTTTTAAAAACTTATTTCTTGTAACCACTGTTTTTTTTAACCTATAATTGTTTTTTGAAGTTATTTTGAAGTTTTTGAGGTTATTTTAATAACTATATATTTCTAGTTGATCTTTGTTGACCTTTTCAGTGGATTCCATTACTCGCCCACTTTTAATTTACAGAGTAACATTTTTCTGTATGTCTGGGGATGTAGATAGATAGAAACTCCTTTCTTTGTCAATGAGTGATTACATTTCACTGACAAGCTGATGAGCAGTAGAAAAGGTTAATCAATGATTGCAAAACAGGCTCAAAAGTTCTTGCCAGGGTGCACACCCAACTTTGTTCTATGTAAACTGAAGACTTTTCTGCCACACTCATACATCTGGCATGCATAATATATAACAGTATATATGAGCCATAATTGCCAATAGGCATCTATTACTCCAAGCAATTCATTTTAACACATTTTAATGATATTCTCTCTCCAGTGATCAACAGAATGTCAACTTCCAGTAGTTTTTAGCCTGAACCCAGTTTTTTGTCTTTTTTTCATTTTCATAGAAAATGCTATTTTTATCTGGTTGTTATCTAGTCTGGGGAGCTCACTGGATGCTCAGAAGAAGGGTAAAAAAGTTAAATAACAACAAAAATAAGTACAAGGCATTTGGATAAATTGGGTTTGTTTGTTTGTTTGCTTTTTTAGTCCAGTGGTAGCTGGTAATTTTCCATATCAATGAAGTGGTGAATCTGTTGTGTGTTTTAGTCCAGACTTTAAGGAGCTACCTGAGGTGCTGGACTCTATCCCTAAAATGGATTGAGAACCAAGGATAACTCCTTTAATGTTTGAATAGTTCCCTAAAGCTTACACTTAGATCAGATTCATCACCCTATTAATATGGAAGCCACCCTTGCATGAGCCCATAGAGTTCCCTACGCATATGCAAGACCCTCCTAATTAATTAGAGTTCTTATTCCTTTATTAAACAAAGTTGTTTATCAGAAGGGAGTAGAAGGTACAGCTCAAGAAAATAAAAACAAGTTTAGGATTAATCATTTAATTAATTAATCGTTATGATTAATCCCCCAGGGATTAATGAATTAGTTGCATGATTGTTTTAATCTGGGGCAACATTTGAAATCAGAAGCCTTCATAAAATAGGGAAAAAAGTAGCTCTGAGAATTTCTACACTACATGTATTATATATATCCTACAAGATTCAAAGAGAAAGTTTCCAAAATACTTCAGATTTTTTTAAAGGAAAAAAAGATGTTCATTTCAGGGATTCATACTAACCTCCATGTAATGATCACATTATAGTAATTATAATTTCCTCCAGGCCATTAATCTTTTCCTTTGTTAAATTAAGGTCTCTGTTATATATTTTTTAAAAATTACAACATACTTAAGCAACAGCTGAACTCAAGTAGCCTGATATCTTACAAATAACTTCCTCTTTAAACATACTCTGATTAATCAATCATGCAACAATACAGTTAAGTATGAGGGTTTTTTTTTTTAATTTCTTGGGTCAACACATGAGAACTGTTCTGTGTTATACTTGTGGTTGTACATGAAAGAGCTACAATGAGCAGACAATGAGCAATAAAATTCAGCAGAAAATCACTTCATCTTCAAGAGTTTTTAAAGTATTGAGAGGTTACACTGGAAATTCTAAAATGTTTTAACAAATGACTCATGAAAC
This sequence comes from Iguana delicatissima, assembly GCA_948472985.1. Lineage (NCBI taxonomy): Eukaryota > Metazoa > Chordata > Lepidosauria > Squamata > Iguanidae > Iguana > Iguana delicatissima. The sequence goes on along the minus strand of CAOKZL010001756.1, from coordinate 27,853 downwards.
GTGAGTTAAGAGTTGGCTTGTCTCAGAACTGTAGTCAGTTTCCACAGGAATGCACTGTCACGCTCTTTAGGAGGTTTTAAAAATGATCTAAGGCAGAGCTTTCCAAACTTTTCATGTTGGTGACACATTTTTTGACATGAATCATTTCGTGAAACAGTAATTTCAATTTTAATAGCAAACTGGAGGTTAAACTAACCCCTTATAAGAGATATAGATACATAGTATAAATTGTAATAACAAAATGTATGGGGATACAACATATCTTATGCAAACCCTTCATATATTTTTAAAAATATATGATTTATAAATAATAACGTACATTTCCGAGATTGTAGGCAACACACCTACACACTTCAGGTGACACACTAATCTGTTGCGGCACACTGTGTGGAAAGCCTTGACCTAAGGGATCTTCCAGATTGGTTTAAAGAGTGTCTTTTTGCAATATAGGTCCTTGGATTTAGCCAGTTTTTGCTGGTTGTTGTTGCCTCCTAAGCATGCTTTTCATGCTTAGGGGGACGTCACTGTTTGTAGCAATTTCATGATCTGTATGAGGACTCTTTCAAAGATTTTTTTAAAAAATTGGAGCATAATTTGCTGAAGTCATTGCATGCTAAAGGATAAAAATTGTCCAATAGAAAAGAACCACAGATGCCATGGTAGTTGGAAAAAATATGGCCACTAGTCAACTTGCCTGTTGACCAACAAGTCTGACCCTCTAGCCCACTTCTGGAACCACCCTGTCACTAGGGGGTGCAGGGAACATGTGCATCTCCAGTGCTGTGTGCATCTGCTTCCCCCTTTCACCCCCTGAGTCCCTTAAAAGGACCTCTCGACTTTACCCATGCTGTGACACTGGTAATCATTGTCCCAGATCCAGAACCCATGCCAACTGCCTCATAAGTTGTGACAGATAAACATATTGTCCACAGTATATATCCAAGCCTTAAAAAACAGCCATGAACACAGGGTGGGAAAATGGGACAACCCTCAAGAAGAAACAAGTGAATGCCTAAAAGCAGCAGAATATACACCCCCAACCAACCAACTAACCAGAGTGAAGCCTGCGTCAGGCTACTCCTGCTGAGTAATAGCAGCCAATGAATTCAAACCAAGGTTTGAATTCATTCTTTGTCCCCAAATCTCATCCCAGGGTTTTGTGAGATCACACAGCCTCTTGGGAAGAAGAAGCCCATTGGCCCCATGGAGGCAGGGAAATGTCTCAAGTCACTGCCTCCCTGGGCCACAGAATCAGCATTCAGTGAGTCCAGTGCCTCTACTCTGTGGTTTGAAGGCAAATTTCCTACTCTTTGGAACTGGAAAAACAAACATTATCTTAGAGTTATATTGCAAGAATGGCATTTCACTGATGCACGTTAGCACTATATCTTTTTTAAGAAATTAGAAAGAATTGAGAAGAGGAGCAAACATTTTATGTTCTGATATGTCTGAGAATTAAAAAGAAAACCATTTGAGAGTGGGAATAAAACACCACACCTAGTGGCAACAATTGCCAGGAAATAGTCCAGGATAACAGAAACATCATTTAGATGTTAAAAATAACCCAAAATTTATATTAACAAATCTGAAACCTCTAGCAATCTCCTGATGCATTTCTCTCAGTTTAAAAGTCCCTACCTTTTTTTTTTTTTAAAGGCAAACCTAGAGACTCATCCCACTTCTTTGCTGAGAAGATAAACAGGGTGATCATAGAGGCACACTCAAGGTTCAGACCTGTTGCAGCCCATGAGCCTGGATTAGAGAGGTTCCTGAAATGCAGCCTTCTTGGCTGGCCCAAGACATTTTGCTGGATGAGATGGAGCAGTAAATGAGGGTGCACAAGCCACACAAATGGATCGGGACATAGTTATTGTCTTGTTGTGTGCCTTCAAGTCATTTAAAACTTATGGCAACCCAAAGGCAAACCTATCTCAGGGTTCTCTGGAGGCTGAGAGTGTCTGACATGCCCAAGTGGGTTTCCACAGCCAGGCAGGGAATCAAACCCTGGTCTCCAGGGTTGTCATCCAATGCCGAAACCCCTACACTACACTGACTCTCTCAGGTGTATACTAGCAGCCTGATCATTGTAGCTCCTGCAGCAGAATGTTCCATAAACTCCTCTTCACATTCCTCGCTGAAAAAATACAACAATAATTAAGTAAATAACCAGGGCTAGGCCAAGTTCTCCTGCCACCTGAAAGATAAAGTGGAACACCATCTCTTCCATTGTAATGAACCATGCTCTACAGCATGACTTTACAATATGCTGTGGTCACAGCCCCCCTTTGTAAAAAATGAGCAAACTCCCCCCCAGCCCGCAGTCAAGGAGGAGGAAAAAGAGGAGGTAGCAACTACACACCCTAAACGAGAGGAGGAGGCTGCCTAACCCCTCACCCCATTCCCTCCAGCCAATGCCAGTTTCTACACAGGGCCAAGAGTTTGGTTCCAAGACGCCCTGAGAACCAAGGTATACTAGAAGGGCTGTTGGGCAAACTGTCTGTGCTCAGACCCCTTGGAGGCAGGCAGTGAGGAAGCAGGTGGCTATGGAGATCCTGAGGCAACAATTTCATTCTGCATAATGATAGCCTTGCTTTGACCATTGTTACCCTGTTTGCTGGGGGTCCCGCGAGGGACACCAAAATGTGCTCAACTATAGGTGGGGAAAATTAGCTCAGAGCACTGCTTTAGCATTATGAGAGGCAGGGTAACTTAGCAGGATCTTGTAACCCAGTGTTTACGGGGTCAGGTCAAGTCAAGGAGCAGACCGGTTTGAAAGTAATGAATGATCTTTATTAAATACAGGCACACAATGTAAGCAACACATGCACACAGATAACTAAGGAAAATAAAGGTGTGAGTAAAATAGTGGGATTTTCAGAGGGATAGTTGATTCGGGTGATACAAAACCTGTTCCTGAAGCCCAGGAGAAGATAGAGAGTGATGCTGGGGTTCGGTGTGGCTCAGCACGTGGAGCTAAGGGGAAGCTCACCAAGCAAAGCGGCAGCAAGGTGGTCTGGAACTCGGGAGCGATCCGAGGAAGGCCTCGGAATTGGGAGTTTTTATAGGAAGAAGTGTGACTGCAGGCTATGCCTTACTCGGGGACAACAATGAGTTTTGGGTGCGAGACAATGTCTCTGAAAGGTCACAATTTGGCATGATGGAATCAGTGCTGAATTAACAATGGTGTAGCCAGTATGTAAATGTGTGATGCTGAGCAGTGGATGGTTCAGCCTTTGTCAAGTTGCCTGCTCGGGGCAGAGAGCCTTTTGTAGGTAGTGCACATACATAATGTGGTGTTTGCCAGGGAGGTCCCTGAAGCTGCAAGTTGGCTATTTCTGGCTTGCCTGTATTGTTTGAGAATATTTCAGCAGTTAAATGCCGAGCCTAGTCTCGTGCTTGTCCAGGGGCCTCACAAACACGTGAAGAGGGGTGGTATGGTAAGAATTATGATATCAAAGTGATATCGGGTGCTATCGCCAGGTAGGCCTAAACTGCAGTAACACCATCTGTAGTACTAATGAAAGGTATCCTGACATTTTAGGCAGTGTCCTAGGATTTGGCTATAGGTGGATGAGCTGGAAGAGGAAAGCTGCCTGATGGCTCTTTGGTTGTTAAAAAAAAGTGTAGTTCTGTTAAATAAACATTTCTGGGTAACAATAGTGGATTCGGTCTGGATTAGAGTCTCACCAACAATATTTTACTCTCAGATTTTTCTCAAACAGAAGCAGAATCTGTTTTGCAAATACTAGGATAAGAATATTTGGGGTGAAAAAGGGTTAAGGAAATAATTCAACATAACACTGGTATAGAAAGCTCATAATCTAAAAAATGACTTAATATGGTTGTCTTATTCTTTAAAGAAGAATCAACATGAGTTTCTGTCCTGCAAGTAGAATTTGTATCTTGCTAACCTTTCATAAGCCATTTCTGCACTAGACTGTTACAGCACTATTATTCCACTTGCAACATCCTATGGAATCCTGGGGATTGCAGTTTAGGGAGGGGCCATCTGGCCCCTCCCGAAACTGCAAACCTCAGGATTCCATAGGATGTTACAAGTGGAATAATAGTGCTGTAACAGTCTAGTGCAGAAATGGCCATAGAGTTCTTTGAAAGTAGGATCAACAAGCATGTGAACAATGGTGATGCAGGGATCTGTAGGCTAGGGGTAGCATTCCTTCCGCCCACTCCCAGAACCTTGGTAGGCCACACACACGCGCCACAAAAAATTTCCCTCGAACATCCTCTAGCGGATCATGTTTTTAGGTCTCCCTGGACCATTTTAGGCCCAAAAGAGGTTTCCTTTTTAACAACAGCAAGTGATTGAAAGTCACTTCCTGCTCATTTCCTATTTCACGAAAGTCTTCTCCCAGGTCTAAATTGGCCCCAGAGGCCTCCAAAACATAGCACAGCATAGCATAGCAAAATGGGGGCACTGGGGAGGATTTGGATTTCTATGGGGCCACGTGCAGCGTTTTACACACGTACAAACTTTTCAAGACTTAGCTCTCACCCTGAGATTCCTCTCCCTGAGGACCAGAAAGGAGACTCCAGGCCCTGAGACTTAGGGAACCCTATTTCTTAAGATTGGCCCAAGGCATTTTGCTCCCTGGCATTGAGGGCAAGATCGCACTGGTTCTCAGAAAAGCATTCCCCCAGAGCACCTACAGACAGTGTGCTAGCTGAGGAAATGGTGGGCAGACCACAAGCAGGACTCCACTAACACGAATGCCCAGAGATCAACCCCAACACATGGAAACATTCTCCTTGAAGGAAAGGCCAGTCCTGAGTCGTTTTATGAACTAGGAAATGGTTAAACAGGAAGCTGAGAGCAGGATTTAAGGCCTCTTAAAGAGTCAAGAGGGTTATTAAAGAAAAGGAATGCAAAAACTCCTCTCCCCCAAGAGTCTGAGTTGTGATTCATGCTTTGTAACTTGTTCATAAATGCAGTCTTAGCTGATGGATTCAACACTGGAGGGATGGCAAATTTAGGAATTTAGCAAATGTGGAATTTTGCAGTGCTCCTCCTACAGCTGCTTTGAGTTGAATGGGACTAGCAGTGGTAAACTTAAGATCTCTTGGCCACTCCTGCATGAATGATTTCGAGTTGGGGATGAGCAATGAGATTTTTCTGATGACATCAAATTCTTTAGAAATCAATATGTGTAGAGAAGAGCTCTGAAGGGATCTCTCCAAACTGGGGAAATGGAAAAAATGGCAAATATAGTTCAATGTAAGTAAGTGTGATGTACATCAGGGCTAAAAGGCATGCCTTCACATGGATGGCGGTGGTGATCAAAAAAGAGATTATCGGGTTATTATGGTGAACAGCTCAATGTTGCTCTAGTGTGCAGCTGCTGTGACAAATTCTGTGCTGGGTACACTTAGTTCTTTAAAAAGTCTAAATAGTCCCAGCTAGAGTATAACCACTGAATCACTTACTGGAAGTGTGAGTCAACACTTATGTAAATCTCATTCATTCAGTGGGTCTACTCTATTTGAGGTTATCAAATGCATTTGTGCCCTAACTGCCAATATCATAGCACTCTTCTATAAATCTGTGGTGTGACCATATTTTGAATACTGAATTTTGGACAGTATATCTTTAAATGGTTGTTGTAGAATTGCAGAAAAATTGCTGGAACAAGTCTCCTGTAAGGCAAAGTTACATCTACGGGCTTTATAGCCTATAAAAAAGAAGTAAAGAGTGACATGATAAGATATGTCTCTGTTTTTTTCCCTCTCATAGAATATTTATGGTGCATACATCAACATCATATATAGTGTTTTTCTCCCTCTTTCATAACCTTAGAGTCCATGGCCGTCTAATGAAGTTGAATTTTGGGAGATTCTGGACAGGCAGAAGGCAGGACATTACAAAGTACATAATTAAATTATGCACTTTGCTACCACAAGACACTATTTAGCTGCCAATTTGGGCAGATTCATAGGGGATTTGACAAATTCACGGAGGGTAAGAATATCAGTGACTACTTAGACATGAAGGATGTATAATTTCATTATCAGAATCTGAATACTAGTTGCTGTTGTATAAAGCAAGCTCCCCTTTGGAGCCTTCGTAGCTATGCTGTTGCATGGAAGTGAGCTCTGCTTTTCAACCCAGGAAGCTATTGCCCTCTGGCTTACTTCTAAGCAGACATGCATAGAATTGAACGCTACTTTGCAGCCTGGGGGACTGTTGTCCTGGCATATAGCCTTGCCTGTACATGCCTAGAACTGAGCTGCGCATTGTTTGCTTGATGAGAAAATGTACAAATGGATAAAAATTACATCTGGTTCTGCCCACATTAGGCTTGGTTGCTATCAAGTATGGCAATACCTGTCTCAGTCTTTCCATGTGTCACATACATCTAATGATCTCAGGAAGGCTATGGAAGCATTGAACTCATGTTTGATAGGAGGATTGGATAGATGGGAAGAAGCAAACTAAAACTTAATCCTAATAAGATGGGGGAAACTGCTGGTTGTGGTTTCTGATGATTTGAAGTCCTGCCACATCTCCTTATTAATACTTGTCTGCAAAGTTACATTGGCAATGCCTTCCCTGAGAACCCAAACTTGGCCTGAGTCATCTGTTTTACAGTGCCAACAGGTGGTAAACCTGCTCTACACTTTTGTCCGAACTTTAACCAAGCTGTCCAAGGTTCCAAACCTATTTGGAAGGTAGTGTTCAGCACCTTGAACAGCTCTTTTAGAGTTTGGAATAAAACCAAGAGTGGATTCACCACCATATCAACATCACGACCCTCAGCCACCTTGACTATTTGAGATGTGACATTGGTTTTTATCTGCTGGTTCATCTCTCTGTGCAGTGGTCTTCTTTGTTATTGTTGTTGTGTGCCTTAAAGTCATTTCTGACTTACAATGATCCTAAGGTGAACATGTTACGGGGGCTGAGAGTATGTGACATACCTAAGGTTACCCAGTGGGTTTTCATGGCCAAGGCAGGAATCAAACCCTGGGCCATTTCTGCACTAGACTGTTATAGTGCTGTTATTCCACTTTCAACATCCTATGGAATCCTGGGTTTTGCAGTTTAGGGAGTGGCCTCAAGGCCCCTCTCTAAACTGCAATATTGCAAAAATTGCAAACTGCAATATTGCAAATATTGCAAACCACTATAAAATTGTTTTTTTGAAATGAAGGGCAATATTTAAATGCTTTAAATAAAATAATCTCCTAGTCACATTTGTAATGTTTTTATCTTGAAAAGTAATCCCTTTAAGCTTTAAGATTGTTTGGAAATATCAGTTGCTTCAAAATATAATAGTTTATAATCGGGGATAGCAGGCTACATCACATTGTTCTACATACTTAATAATGAACTCATTCTTCAATTATGGCTCTTTATGCAGCCAAAACATCACCTCCCATGGTGTATCAGCAGACACAGGGAAATCCCAAAGGCTGCAGAAGTACAAAAGGTTTTAGAAAAAAAAATTGTTAGAATGGGGAAAAACCCCAGAAACAGCTTACTAAGAAAATATAAATATGCCGAGTAACCACAAAATACTGCCTTGACTGGGGCCAGAGGAATAAGGAAGGGAAAGGGGAAGTATTTGAGAGCCAGCGTGTCTGGTGGATAACGTGATCGGGAGCATATTGCACATGTTCCTGTACAAAGTCCTGTAGCTGGACTTTGTCTCTAGGTTGAACTCACAATGCAAGTGCTGCCCTTTAAGGTCCTGAGTGATTGGCAACTGGGTTGCCTTAAGGGTTGTTGCTACATGCCTTCTAGTCATCTGCAACTTACGGCAATCCTATCATAGTGTTTTTCTTTGCAAGATTTATTAAGAGGAGATTTACCATTTTCTTTCTCTGAGGCTGAGAGAGGATGACTTGCCCAAGGCCATCCAGTGGGATTTCCATGACTGAGCAGGAATCCAAACCCTGGTCTCCCAGAGTTCTAGTGTGGTATAGTGGCAGGAATCGAACCCTGGGCCTTTTCTGCACTAGACTGTTATAATGCTGTTATTCCACTTTCAACATCCTATGGAATCCTAGGGTTTGCAGTTTAGGGAGCAGCCTCAAGGCCCCTCCCTAAACTGCAATATTGCAAATATTGCAATACCACTATACCACTATACCACACTGTACCTTAAGGGTTGTGTTGTTGTATGCCTTCAAGTCATTTCTGACTGACCCTAAGGTGACCCTATCGTGGGGTTTTTTGGGGCTGAGAGTGTGTGACACGCCCAAGGTCACCTAGTGGGTTTCCATGGCCAAACAGGGAATCGAACCCTGGCTTCCAGGATCGTAGTTCAATGCTCAAACCACTGCACTATGCTAGCTAACCTTAAGGATTACCTCTACGTATATGAGAGTGAAATTAACACTATGACATTGCTGTAGTGCAGTGGTTCTTGGACTCTGAACTGAGATCCAAAATATCTGGAGGACCAAAGCCTGAGAGTCACTGATGCAATGGATCAGGGCTCACATGGTTGAAGTCCTAAAACCTTTTGATTTGCATGAGCTATGACATCTCGTGCCTCTCCCCTGCTCCTTGGACTCCTATGTTCCTTCTGAGTTTATCTGTAGTCCCTGAAATAGCTGAAGAAGAAATGGATATTCCCAGTAACTATCTATTCTTCTGAGATATCCCAGTCAAAATCAAAACATGTGGAAGTCCATTGGTCTTGTGTGGACACAAACTATAACAAAAATATGGCTCCTAGCGGAAATAGAGACTTGAATACTATTGATAATCCCAGCTAGAAAAGACCCATTGAATCAATGTTTTAATGGTGAACCATCATTTTTGTAAATGCAGTTGATTCCATGGATCAGTTTTGGTTGGAACTGACAATAGCACTAGACTGTTATAGTGCTATTATTCTACTTTCAACATCCTATGGAATCCAAGGGTTTGCAGTTTGGGGAGGGGCCAAATACTACTAGAAATGGGATTTTTGATCTAAATTAACACAGCTGCCTTCATTTTTGTATAAAGAGAAGGGAAAAGAGGTGGGAAAGGAGCCCTGTGTTACCTTTAGGAGTTATTTATTTATTTTAGCATACTCCTTCATAGATTACTAGCCATGTCCTCAGATGTATTAATCACTGTCTCTTTGAAAATTGCCTGCATTTTTGGACTCTCCTTAGGTTGACACTATAAGGACTATCACAGTGAAAGCCTGTGCTTCAAAATTTACTAATTATCACTATACCTCTACACTGTGAACTACTTCAAAATTTACTAGTTACTACAATGCTAACATTACAAGGATTGTGATGGAAAAGGCCTGTGCTTCAAAATTTATAAGTTACCACAATACCACAGCACTGTGAATAACAGAGCTAGCCCAGAGGTCAGACAGAGCAAGATTTTTTTTCTGTCAGTATTGCTAAGAGTCTAGTACACACTCCCAGGGAGATCTAGGGCCCTTTCACGCTACCTAATTAGAGTGCCATGATTGCACTTTAATTGCTGTGCCAACATACTATGCAATCTTGGGATCTGAAGTTTATGGAGAGATGTGACAGCCTCAGTGGTACAGTGATTTGAGTGTTGGACTATGGCCCTGGAGATTAGGGCTCGACTCCTCGGAGAGCCATTTCCGCACTACACTCTTATAGCGCGATTATTCCACTTTCAACATCCTATGGAATCCTGGGGTTTGCAGTTTCAGGAGGGGCCACCTGGCCTCTCCCAAAACTGCAAACCACAGGATTCCATAGGATGTTGAAAGTGGAATAATCGTGCTATAAGAGTGTAGTGCGGAAATGGCCGAATCATTTGGCCATGGAAACCCACTGAATAAAATTGGGCATGTCACACATTCTCAGCCCCAGAAAACCTTGTGATAGGATGGTAATAAGTCAGAAATGACTTGAAGGCACACAACAATAACAACAGCAACAACAACAACAACAACACATCCAGTAATGGCTAGCTTGCCAACTTCCTGTTTGCTTGCTTTACCATACCCACTCTCTTCCTGAATCTATCTAACCTGCCGCCATTTTTTCTTCCTTGTTTCTTCTCCATTGCACCATGCATTTGAGTATGCATGCCCTTGAAGGCCACACAACAACAACAATTTAGAATTCTCATTCGCAGAGCTCCAGCGTGTCACCAGTCTAAAAACCCCAGGATTTCATGAGATGTTGCCGTAGTTGTTAGAGCATAATATAGCTCTGTTAACTGTGTAGTAACAAAGAGTTTCACTATTTCCATCTTTACTTGTGTTTAGGAAGGCTGTGGTGGTAGTTTGATTTCAGTAGGCCTTTTTACTTTTAAGTTGTTTATCTGAATTTTTTTGTAACCTTTACATTAGATGGGCATTCCCACTTTAGGCTTGCTAGCAATTCCCATTATCTTTCTGATACAAGAATGTGATAAAGGGCTTAGAAATATGTGTGTGACCTTCCCTCTGGTTAATCTGGTGTGCTCCTCATACACAGGATGTGAAGTGATTTCCTGAAGGGGAAATCATTGCACCGATCCTAGGCAATCTATGGCACGCTAATGCATACATGACGCACGTGGTCTAGAACTCTGAAAGACGCCCGTGCTTGTCTGCTCGAAGCTGGTGACAAAACAGGAAGATGAAAGATGATTCAGCAAATTTCATCTTCAGCTTTCCAATGCTACTTTCTTCCAAAGCCATTATATGTAAAACATCTGTTCAATATTTTGGAATGCATCTCTCTAGCACATTTTAGGAACTGAACTAATTTTTCTTTCCAGAGATTGTCCTTTTCTGTAAAGTGAGGAATAGCACAGAGAGGGAAGCAGCAGAGGGTCTTCTTAAACATTTCTTCTCATGTTATTTTTTCTTCTTCTAAGCTGCTCTTATCCTCAGAGGGAAAGAAAAAGAGATTTTTCTTGCAGCATTAGTAAAAGTGACTTGGAGTGTTAAGAAGTATCACCTTAGTGATCTTCCCTTTCAGACTGCTACCTCAGCAACTTCCTTGCATCAAAAGATCACAGAAGCCTCAAGAATATGGAACAAAAATATTTTTTTTAATCAGTAGCGTTGGTGCAAATATTTTTAACTCATCCAAGTAGCTGACAGTAAGTGAATATTAGACCCCAGATGTTTTTCTACATGAATCTCTGTACCACAAACTACTTGTTTTTGTATATGACCACTTAAGCCAGCCATTTTGTTATGTCTGTTTTGCTAAGACAGAATATTTCAGTGTTAAGCATTTCTGGTCATAGAAATGTGATATCACAAAACAACAAGAATCTAGAAGCTGTAGATGAAGGAACACAGAAATATATTGAAATCTGAAGCTGCAGAGAGGAGAAACAAAAATAACTACAGCTGGCCCCATCAGCACTGGTTGGTGGCTTCCTCATCAGCGGGTTGGTGGCTTCTATGTCAGCAAATCCAGTAAAGGTTTTAGTCCAGAGTTTAAAGGGTAGCCTGTTCCCCTGATAAGTTCAGTATGTTGGATAGTTCCTATAAAGTTCTAACTAAATCCCAGAATGGAATCACCACTCCATAGGCAAGGAACCCATTAGCTGCCATATTTTACTGCTACTGTTCAGGTGCTAACTGTGGATGGTCTGTTTCATGGCCTCTGATCTCCCACCTTATGGTTCTTGATCTTTGAACTGGTCCCCCAAAATAATACAGGAAATCAAATACAGGTTACTTTCTGCTTTTGGCAGAAAGATAGCTCTGATTTTGGCCAAATAAAATAAAATGAAATATTTTTTTCTACAAAAGGAAATGGTCACTCTTTCTCTCTTTGGGCTTAAAACAAGTCCCAGAGGAGTTGCACTTAAATGGCAAATCACACGCCCCATGATTTACTACATTGAGGGCCCAGAAATTTCTTTTTCAAGTTGAGGGTTCAGATGGGTCACAAGGAACCACAGCAAGCTTTATTGGGAGTGCGAGGGGTCACATGCAGCCCATAGATCACACCTTCCCCACCTCAAACTTGGCCTGTCAATCTAATATATAAAAGCCAAAGTTTGTGAGTTTGTCTGTGTCAGGCAGATGAAAACCTCATATGATTGGCTGTGTGAGGTGAGAAGACCTCATATGATTGACTGCCTGTGAAGATTCTATGGAATCCTGGGGCAGTTTAGGAAGGAGCCTTTAGAATTCTCAGCCAGAGAGCTCTTGGGCCTCAGGCCAGTTGCTATGGAGATGAGGTCTAGGAGCAAGAAGGAGGAGGAGGACAATGTATTCCCTCATGAAACTAACCTTTGTATGTTAATAACTCTGAATACAGATTGGATTGGGGAATATGGGGGAAAGTTACATGTACTGGACAAAACAGTTTGGGGAATTAGAGACACAGGATCTCAAATCTGTGTATTTCAACTGCATCTAACTCCTAAAGTAAGGTAATTCCTAAAGTATTTCTAACAAGTAGTACCTGTGAGAAAATAAAATTGTGGCAACACTGGGTGTATAAGCTAGTAAAGTTATAAATTCAGCAGTGGTGGGATGAGGTGCCCTCTCTGTTCAGACCATGGGCTGCCAGTGATGCAAGAGTCAGCCCATTCAGTTATCAACTCTTCTGCATCTTTTAGGCTTTCTAATGAGACTTTGCTTTGGATGTTCCCGTCTTCAGAGGGGAAGGTGAAGACAGCTTAGAGCCAGATGGCTTTTTGGGGATAGTAAGGTGTGGAAACTGGTAAAAAGAGTAGTCAATTTAAAATAAGGAATTAACTTCAAAATGCTTATGGCTGCTGACTGAAATTTATTTTAGTCTGTACTTATCAAATAGTATTGTTTTCAAAGCTGTTGTGATTTTTCAGAGTTACCATTTTGTTGTTTTGTGATTCAAATGGCATTTAATGTTAACAGAGTGAAAACTGGAGAGGGCTTCTGTACCTTTAACGGTTGTGTAAATGAGGGGATTTCAGTAGGTGTTGCCTGTTACGCAGTTGCATGACAAGCAACACCTGCTAAATCCCCTCCTTTATAGAATCATTAGAGATACTAGAGCCCTCTCTAGTTTTCAGTCAGGCAAGTCAAGCCTTGTTAACCTGCTTTAACTTCAATGTGGAGAAGTATTGAACATACTGTCTTAAATTGAATTATACTGATTTCAGACAAATGGATAACACAACATGCATCTGATGAAGAGGGTTATAATCCATGAAAGCTCACACCATAATAAACCCATTGGTCTTTAAGCTGCTATGGAACTCTCTGTAGATTTTAAAACACTTGATGACTTGCTAGAAATGATCTCTTGGTGCATTTTATTTTCCTGATAATTATTCCAGTTGTTCCATGTTACACATTCTGTACATTCTTAGCAAGAGCCAGAGTAAATCTCCTGTTAATTACATGAATGATTCTTCCATGTTTATGGTTTCTTTATTAAATGGTAGCGCAGCAGGGCTCAGTCTGGATTAGTGGAGCCATAGGGGAGGAAGACAGGCTTAAGTGATTGACTCCCCACAATGTGGTCTCTGTTGGCAACATCTGTTTTGTTGCAGCTTCATATTGAGTTCCTCCAAGATATCAAATTGCATAACTTCCCCTAGGATATAATCATCTTGGGTTTAGTTTCTTGTATGGGTAAGAAAGCTAATCTATATTAAAAGAAATACATGGAGACAAAAAGATATGAGAAATCCTAGTTCTGTTTAAAGAGATAGGCTGAAGAGATAGGGAAGTGATGCCTGCCTCTTGCTCTTGGAGCAAAACCAAGATGTGTTCTACTCTTTAGAAGAGTGCTACTTAAAATGGGAGACTATGGTCCAGGGTCAGTCCATGAGCCATTGGCTGCCAGTCCCTGATGAATTTCCAGATAATACAGAAAAATTATATGGGCACAAATACAGTATTAGTCTTTTGTACATTGGGGGAAAAAAGTTCTGATCCTTTATAACAGATAGTTTGAAAAGCTGCTTAGAAGATCAAGAGAAATAAGGGGAAATGATATCAGTAATGTTGCTCTGGGTCATAGACTGAGTAGACAAAGGGCAGTTCAGAAGACTTAAGGGGTCAGTTTCTCTGCCCTTGCCATGCAAACACATGCATCTTGAGTGTAAGCTGAGTTTTATCAGCTCCAACAGACTTGATCTAGATCCCAGTGGATGATATTTAGCTCAAGAGGAAAGTACTGTTGTTTGTAGTGTGCCTTTCATATCTAACTTATGGCAACCTTAAGGTGAACCTATCACAGGGTTTTCTTAGCAAGATTTGTTCAGAGAGGGCTTGCTATTCCATTTTTCTGAGGCTAAGAGAGAGTATGAGTTGTCCAGGGTCACCCAATGGGTTTCCATGGCCAGGCAGGGATTCGAACCCTGGTTTCCAGGCTCACAGTCGACCCCTTAAAACACTGCACCATACCATCTCTCATAAGAGGGTACTCACACTGGTGCAAATGGCAGCTTCCCTCCCAGGGCAAATAATTTGGGCCCTTCTGATCTGGGTCAGGACCATGTTGGGGCAAAAGATCCATATCCACCACCAATCTTCATGCCATAGTTCTGGTCTTAATTAGGACTTGCTGCTGTGATTATTTAACAAGAGTGGGTCAATGAAAAAAGCATGATTAATGTCATGTTTACTTTGGCCAGACGCTGACCCCTACCGAAATTGGCTAAATTCCCTGTCTAACATTGTGCAAATTCATTTGAATACTGGAAACATTGCAAACATCAATCAATGCAAGGCTTATGGGAGCATTGGTTACGTTCAGAAACCGAGCTCCTAAATGCATTCTTTTTACGGAATAAAATGTTTTTCCAAAGTATACACCATCAGGAATTTATACATTAGTCCTTAAAAGCATGAGCACACTTCATGAGAAGTTGTGCAAAGTTAAATAAAGATGAATTCAATCACAAGAAGAAATTACACTTACTTTAGTTTGGAAAGGTTCTGTTGATTTTACTTCAGTATAAATAAGATTCTAAACTATAAGCGGGATTAGGGAACACCAGAAAGAAAGGCTGTGCAAATCTCAATGACCTTGGTGGTCCTAGTTCTATGCTGGAACGTGAGGCAACAAAAACAGCCAGAGCTTTCGGTTGTGCCATTCACTGGGATCCTTTCTGTGTACTGCCCACCTTCCTCAGGGCCAAGCTAAGTTATTTTGCCTCCTGAGCCAATACCCCTGCCCCTACCCAATCAGGAAGTATTTCAGCATCTGAGACAGAAAATCATACACACATCTCTTCCTGGGTATCAAAATACAATTTGAATACACAGTATAGTTTACAATTTGCTGTTCTTTCATGTGCACAGCAACTTCCTGTAGAGAAGCACTTCTATGCACAAAAGCACCATTTCCACACAGTTCTCATCATTGGAAAATCATTGCACATTTGAAATAATGGGTAACATTTCTAGTTATGACTAATTTAATGAACTAATTTGTAGTGTACCACTAAGGTAGCCATGGTGGATTGGTTTCAAAGCAAGCATTAGCTAGTTAAGCTTGTGTGTGTGTGGGTGAGAGAGAGAGAGAGAGAGAGAGTGAGAGAGACTTCCGGCATTTCAGTTTTTGCCCAGTTTCACTGAGTAGTTTTGTCTGTTACTTGGCTCAGCATTTGTGAACTGAGGTCTAACAATATAACAATATAAAAATAGCAATAACAGTATCAAATTACTTTCTAGTAAAAGATTTCCTTGTGATATACCCCACTACATGAAAAAGTATCACGGAAAGGAAAGAATAGAAAGGAAAAAAAAACACCACTGAGCTCTGGAACATTCTGTCCCGTGAGTTATTCCCAGCTCCGCCCGCTACACATTCCATGTTGTTGCTTTTCTGCAGTATTCTCATCTCAGCATGCGCTCCCTGTCACCTGTCCCTTGGGCTCACTTCACAATATAGATCCTTGGGCAATTCCCTTTGTGGTCATTTACAGGAAAACCCCAGGGATCAGGAAGTCTTCCGTACGGCTCCAACTAACTTCAACAGAAATTTGGCTCTTTGCCTCCCAATCCTTTTCAGGACTTTGATTGCAGTTTCTGGGTCAAATAGAGATTTCCAGCAAAGCAAACAAGAGGACGTTCCTGTGGCAAGGGGGTGGAGTGGTTTCTTTTTGCTTTCTGTTGCTTTCTAATGTGCTTTCAGACAGTCAGATGGCACAGCGCTACCTGCTTCTTTGTTTTTTCACTTTGGAAACAAGCATGGGCTTGCAGCTGAGCTTCCACACTTTCTTGAATAGATCACCTTTTTTTCTCTGAACTATTCCCTCTGTATTACTGGGCATAGGATGTAGAAAGCACTCAGGTGCATAGTTCCTCAAGTCAAATACAGGACAATTGTATGCATGCACAAAGTCAACAATTATCTCAGTTCAGAAATTTTTCCTCTGTAGCAGGTGATTTGTGAAGTAGCCAAACACATAAATGTTTAAAATGTTAAAATTCTACTTAACCTTTCCCCCCATATGTTCTTTATTTTGAGATGCTCCAACAGAATGTACTTTGGAATAAATTTTCATAGGGTTAGGCTGTGTTCTTTTATTTCCTGGCATCATTTTCCTCTTTATCGTAGGAATCACGTGGCTTGATTTATTTTCACTTTAGATTTTGTTCTTGTGTATTCTTACGGTTCAGAGGAAAATGAAGTTGAAAATGAGGGGCTTTCCAATAAACAGTGAGATGACAGAGACAGGAGGCAGGCGTAGATTACAACCCTTCTTTTCTTTTCCTGAAGGAAGGAAGAGACATGGCTAAGACAAGAGACCTTTCCACAGAATACTGTTATAGTGCTATTATTCCATTTTCAACATCCTAAGGAATCCTGGAGTTTGAAGTTTAGAAAGGGGCATTCAGAATTCTCAGCCAGAGGTCTTTGGCCTCAGGAAACCACAAACCCCAGAATTCCACAGAATGTTGAAAGTGGAGCCACTGTGCTGGATACACCATGGACAAAGGCGAGGGACCAGGTTGTCTGTGCTGAGCTCCCAAAAACAGCCCCATTCCTGGGTGCCAAATCCTGCAAAAGGCCCAGCTGCACAGAGCTGTGTGACAATCTCAGATGATGAAAGAGTCTCCCTCCTTCCTGAGCTGAGAGAGGTACAGGGCTTCTCATACCTCTCTCCACCAAGGAAGTATGGGGGAGACTCCTTCCTTATCTGAGAGAGGCATGTGGGAGCATATGCATGGAGCTGTGTGCCTCTTTTGGCGAGGGATGGAAGGAGATTCCTTCCTTAGCTGAGAGAGGCATGGCAGGAGGCAGCTGCACAGAGCTGTGTGCCTTCCTTGGCTGAGAGAGCACAAGACAGCAGAGACCAATGAGCCTTGCGCACACTCCACCTCCTGTGAAAGATGAGAATCCCGGACTGGTGAGGATGGAGAGGGGTGAATGAGGAGCTTCGCATGGCCTGCCAGGAATGAGGGGAAGGAAGGAAGGAAGGAAGGAAGGAAGGAAGGAAGGAAGGAAGGAAGGAAGGAAGAAAGGAAGAAAGAAAGAAAGAAAGAAAGGAAGGAAGGAAGAAAAAGAAAGGAGCCGAGGCATGGTGAAAATATAAAATGTACTATTATCCATGTTTTTTGTTATCCACAGTAAGTTTGGGAACATCTCATCTATAGATATGGGGAAGCTTCTGTATCTTTTGAACCTGGTGAGAATACCAGTGTATTGCATAATATTAACCTGTCCCATGTCCACCACAGTATTTTTGGTGCAGCACAAAATATTCCAAAAGAGCCATGTTCACGTGAGATGGAACGTGTGCCTTGAGGAGCTATCAACCCTCCGTATTTGTAGAAAATTGTAAACAATGCATGCTGGAATCCTGTTGGTTAGTGTCAATAAGAAAAGTCCCACTACATCAGTTGTTGAGTCAGCACATTGGCAAATTCCATTGATTCAATGGCTCTATACTAGATGAGACTAACAGTAGAATTTAGGCCATAATTTCTGTGTCTTCAAAGAACTGTTGGCTTTTCTTTAAAAAAAAAGAAAAGAAAATTAATAAAAATCAGGGACATTGTTGCCTGTCTTAAAATGTTCCCTTTGTAGGTCTAATTCTGTGTGAATTTTGCAGCAAAACATGACTCTAGATCCTATAATTCACCATCAACCAGGATGAGGGTTAAGTGCTGCGGGCAGGAAAGTTTTATTTTGGCCAGAAACATATTCAGGGAAGGGGAAAGGAAGATGTGAGGTGGTGAAGGAGTTGGTAATGTGGAATCCTGCAGGGAAGCAACAAAAATAAAAGATAGCCTGGCACAGCTGAAGCCAAGAAAAGCCTTGGACTGTTTACACATAATGAGAGTGGAGGTGTGTATTGTGTGTGTGGGGTGTGTGTGTGGATTTAATGTGATTGAATGTTTATGCAGCTGTAAATCACATTCAGTGCAGTGAGACATATTCCCTTGCTCAAGAACACAGCCTTCATGAGAAGGGCAGCAGGTTCAGGCCCAGCATCAAAAGTGGTAAACGTGGTTTCCTGATGTATATAAGAAAACACACATGCACCAGACAGATCTTGTTGTTGTTGTAAGTAGTTGTTAGAAGCCAGGGGAACTGCACCCAGATAACTGTACGGCTTGTTACCTGTTTGCACGGCAGGCAACATCTGCTGAAATTCCCTCTTCTATACAACTGTTAAAGGTACAGGAGCCCTCTCCAGTTTTTATTCTTACAACTCTACCTGTTAACCAATTACTGATTAACAAGGGGATCTTCTGTAGCACAACTGCAAAGAATTTTTTAAACCATGCCCGCGCAACAAGACTTGGGAATTGCTGTAACCTTATAAGATTAGAGCCAAAACCTAGACAACTATACTTTGAAGTAAGTGCTGCTTCAGTGTCATTTGTCTTTATCAAATAAGTAAGTGAAGTAAGTAAGTAAGTGAAGTCAGTGGAATGGAAAAATCTCCTCCCAAGAAGCAAGGTTGAGACGTGGTAGATCAGGAAAAAAACTTTTAGTACAGGATGTGAAATGGCCTTGAAATGGGAAGTGGACAGCAAGCAATACAGCAAAGAGGGACATCCCCGGCATACCACCTGCCTTCTGCTGGGACAGTTCCTCCTGTTGTGACTCAATCATACATTTTCCTATGTGCATTACAGAGAAGCTGAGTGCTGTTTTGCTCTTTCCTTAACATATTTTCTGCAGTAAGAGAAACGGAAGATGGGATAGAGAACCACAAAAGGGTTGCAAATTGCCTATGGTGGGGATGAGAATCATGCGGCCTTCCAGATGAAGTTGGACTGCAACCATAACCAGTGGTGAAGAATGTTGGGAGTTTTAGTCCAACAGGAATTAGAGGGCCACATGAATCTCACCTTGGTTTGCAGCCTCATCTGCATGAAAGAGACATTGATTGCCCTTTAAAAGCCTGCTTTCAAAGTACTCTTGGACCCACCAGTGGCAGACCTTGGAGTGTGGGGGGGCAGGAGGGGGCAGGGCTATGGTAGTGAGGCGGCATGGCCACTGCATGGGGCTGTGGCTGTGGGGTATGGCCAGGGCACGTGAAGGCATGGTCAGAGTGCATGGGGATGTGGCTACATGCTGGGACACCCCAGAAACATTGCTGCCTGGGGTGAACTGCTTCCCTGCCCCTCCATCCCTACATGACTGGATCCCACTGCAAAGGCAACTTCCATAATTCCCTAGTGCTAGGACCAAAGTATTGCCCTTTCTAAGCTACAGTCACAGCTATTACAGAGTCAAGGGAAAGAAGAGTTCTTGAAACACCATTTCATCCCCCTACCCTCTCTCTCTGTCTCGCATGCTTGCTTGTTCTCCCCGCCACCCACACATGCCATATCTAGACTGATTAAGAAGACCAGAAAGTCCTAGATGTTTTTTTTTGTTCTTTCTGATTCAGTTTTGGAGATCCATACACATCTTGTTTATCACAGAATATTTAGCTCCCAGTACAATCAGAGACTTTTTATACCAGCTCCCCAGAGCAGTTTATTTTAACCCAGCATAAAGTATAAAATTGGAAAGAATGGCAACAAAATCTGAGGGCCTTTCTGTCCTATGCTGTTATAGTGCTATTATTCCGCTTTCAACATCCGTGGAATCCTGGGGTTTGCAGTTTAGGGAGGGGCATTTAGACTTCTCAGCCAGGGAGCTCTTTGGCTTCAGTAAACTGCAAACCTTAGAATTCTGCAGGATGTTGAAGGTAGACTAATAACGCTGTAAGAGTGTAGTGCAGAATGGCCCTGAGGCTTTGCAATCCATCTGGATGCTCCTTCCCTTCCTCGCTTCCTTCCTTCCTTCTGGTATTTATTTACCACATTTTAGCCCATCAGGGCACTTCAGGCAATGTACAGTGGTTAAAATCATTTAAAACAGTAAATACATGACTAAAACACATTTTAAAACAAACTAAAGCCTCCTCTTTAAAAGTAGTTCTAAAGCCACACACAATCCAGGTAGAGGGCTCTAGCTCTGGCCATTTCCACACAAGGGAATTAAAATGGCCCAGTATGTCCTCTCATGGAGGTCGTCTGCACCTTGGAGCAGACTAGGTTTGGATTACTTACCTGAGATCTGCACCTCAGTCTGCTCCAAAATGCCCCCAACTGGTCCTCCAGCGTGCTTTTTAAAGAATGGCAGAAAACCGTTCTTTAATTTTTTGGAGCGCGCCATTGCATTCCTGCTCACTTGTGCAGATTTGCAGGCTTGCACCAATGCAAGCCTGCGATCTGCAGAGGGTGGGCTTTAGGCGTGGCGAGCTTCAGCAGTTGATCGGGACCCACAACCAACTGGAAGCCGCCATTTTGGAAGCCAGAGGACTGCGAATCTAAGACCTTGCACTGCTCCGATTCACCCTGGATGAGACGGAGGAGCCCTGTGGAAGGGCTTAAGGGACAGCCCGTGTTGGTCCGTGCCCAGAAGATCCAATAAGTAACAGCATGGAGAGATTCCCTCGCCTCGTGCGGAAATGGCCTCTGAGGGCACTTTACCACTGTGCAATTTTAGTGCACTTAATTCTACTTTAACTGCCATGACAATATTCTATGGAATCCTGAGATTTGTAGTTTGGTGATACACTAGTGTGCTCTGGCAGAAAATACTGCATACCTATGAAACTATGAATTCCAGGATTCCATAGGAAATTGCCATGGGAGTTAAAATGGAATCCAAGTGCTCAGGTTGTGTAGCGTGAAAGACCTCTAAGTGTTTAGCTGCTACATGCCTGACTTTTTAATACCATGTACAGTTGGCCCTCCACATTTGCAGGTTTCACTTTCATGGATTTGATTATTTATGAATTTCTCCAACCCCTATCCCCCTATCTCAGGTGCTCCTTTTCCAGGGGAATCTTCCCTCTTGGTAGCTCCAGTCAGGCTGCACAGCCATTTAAAAATCCACTTCTGGTCGTCTTCCAGCTGCTGTCTAGCCACCTAAGGACAGTTCACAGCCCAATTTCTCACATACCCTCTCCTACTGCCCCTCCACCACACTCAAGGAAGCAAATGGTTGAGAAAGAGGAAGTATAGGGCCACTATGCTGACACCTTCCCTCTTGTTTCCCTAACCTGGTTTGAAGCCTGGATGCCCATTCTCCCCACCATGCCTCAGCCCCCTCCTACAGATATTTGCAATTTTTCTACTTGATACTTGAGATTTTTCCATTTTTGCAGGGGTCCTGTGCCCGAACCCAGGGAGTGTGGAAGGCCACACTGTATTCAACATGCTTGTAGTACTATATTGCAGGCAGCAGAAGCCTAAATCCTTCTGCTAACCTTTATCAGAGTAGATCCACTGAATCAATGAGACTTACCTACACGGTCATTTTTCCTTCAGCCATTGATTCAGTGTGTCTACCCAAAAGAAGCATAGGAATTGGCAGGCAAGTCCGACAGCATGAATATCTCTGTGGTGGGTATAGCTGTACGTATTGGATTTGTTCAGTTCAGATTGTTGAGAGTTTTATATTAAATTTGATGAGGATTTTTCTTACTTAGCACATTCATGCCATTTCCCTGCCATTGCAACATCCTATGGAGTCCTGGAATCATTAGTTTTATGAGGTATATAGAATTGTATACTAGAGCATACTAGTGCCTCTCCAAACTATAAATCAACGCATTTCTTCATAAACAGGATGAAAAGAACTTCAGATTGCAAACATTTCAGTGTGAGAGAAAATAAAATTGACAGTATGGTGAGACACAGGAGGTCAAATATTCCCTGACTTACCTTGCCAAGCACCTTGAGGTGCTGCCCACACCACAGGAGATCTTGTCTGTGCAGTTTGAAGGGGCAAACTGAGGAAGAACACATGGATGAAGCAACTCCTAAAAAGGTGGGTGGGGGGAGAGTGGTGGGAAATTCAAACAGCAGGGACAGAGGGAGAAAAACGTGACAGAAAGGGTGTGGGATGGAATGGAGAGAGGACCAGGAACAGAAGCAAGATGAACAGCAAGGAAGATGGGAAGAGAAAAAGGATAGATGGATGTGGTGAGCTGGACAGAAGGGGAGAAGGCAACAAAGAAGTAGGGGACATGGTGAGGGAAAGATGATGGATTCAAGAGGAGGGTGGAAAGAAGAGAGAGTTGAAGGTGCTCAGTTTTGGAGCAGAGGGGAAGGAGGATGAGAACAGGAAAGAGTGTAGGGGTGAGATTTAATGGATAGAAGGTGTTGGGAGTGTGGCAAAAGGAGGAAGAAAGGGGGAAGATAAGGTGAACAGAGGTTGATTAGGGAGAAGAATACACACAGGGAGCAGTTGGAAACACAGTAACAAGTGGAGACATGGAAAGCGTGCAGGAGCTTTGAGACCGAATATTGGTGGTTGGAATAGGCAGACATAGTCAAAGAAAAATGACTAGAAGGTCTTGTGGTCAAGGGCATAGAGCAGTGGTTCTCAACCTGTGGGTCCCCAGATGTTCGTGGACTTCAGCTCCCAGAAGCCCCAACCACTATGGTCAATGCGCAGGGCTTCTGGGAGCTGAAGTCCATGAACATCTGGGGACCCACAGGTTGAGAACCACTGGCATAGAGGGAATGAAAAGTTTGGATGGGACGATTCAGAGAGAACCTTATGTAACTCAAGAAGAAGTCAGAGAACTTAGGAGAGTCAATTGTTTTCATGCAAAGTTGTGTCTTCTCCCTTTTTGTTGAATCCTGGTGGGAAATGCTTTAGTCTGTGGTTATGCTGTAACCCCTGTTAGAGGCAAGGAAATCTTGAATTGTTCTTGTTAAGATTGTACAAAGGGAAGAATAAAGGAGTCTTGTTGTCATCCAACTGTCTTTAAGTTCTCAAAGTCATATAGAACCCCAAGTCAGGCCTGTCCCCAGCCCCATGGCAGGAGGAGGTGGAAACACAGACAGGTTCATCCACCCAGCCTTTATTGAAAGAAGGTTCTCTGAGGTGCTGCTGGTAAGATTCCAGAAGTTTAAAAAGGCAGGAAATCAGGAGGCCCCATAGACAACTTTTGGTATATTGGATGCCTGATATACTTAAGCTAGGTTCTAAATAATCCCAAAATGTTTCAAATGCTACAGATCTCCAGTGAGATATGCTTCAGAAGAATTCTGAAAAATCACCTATCTTTCAGTGGAACAGTATTTAATCTCCTGTCTACTGCTGGGATGAGATATATTGTGCCCAAGGGCTAAGCTAGGTAAGAAGCAGGAAATCTGTGAATACTTTGTTCAAAAGATACATGTTTTAAGGGTAGGTAATTAAGAAAAGTAAAATTATTTCAGGAGGTAATATCCCCTCACCCAGCATCATGACGACAATTTGTTTCTTCATACCATGCCACTGAATTGATTACTTTAAAAATAAATTTGCATTCTTTTTCTATGTGCTTCTAAACACACATTTTATCAATTAGGAGAACAGCATATAGTTTAGCTGATACATACATCATGAAAGGAGAGCCAGCATGGTATAGTGGTTTGAGCTTTGGATTATGACTGTGGAAAGTAAGGTTCAAATCCCCACTCAGCTGTGGAAACCCAGTGGGTGACCTGGGGCAAGTCACATTCTCTCAGCCTCAGAGGCAGGCAAGGGCAAACCTTCTCTGAACAAATTCTTCCAAGAAAACCCCATGACAGGTTCATCTTAGGATCACCGTATGTTGGAAACCACTTGAAGGCACACAACAACAACATGAAAGAATGAATTGTTTCAATTTCTGTCTTTAAGAACTGTATGTTACCAAATATTTTTTCAAATTAATCACTGAATAATATGAAAATTGGCCTAGATTCTTCCCAAGACAGATAAATGGTACCACTTGTTTACTCTTTTCTGTATTTCTCCCCACAGAAAACTGACATGCAGTGTATTTGCTCTCCCTGTGCCAATCATCATGACCAAGCTAGTATTTGTGGGAGAAATAGTCCAAATGGACAAAGTATCTCTTCCTCTTCCATCCTTCTTTTCTGCCAAACTAAGAATGGACTGCGGACAAAAGACCTTCAAACTAAAGGAGAATTTGCTATATTCAGAGTGACCATTCTACGGTTTCTTTGCACCATGAAAAGCATAAAGACCTGTCCTTGGAGCCTTCAAGAGCTGTGTGTGGAGCAATAGAAAGTTTGTGCACACGTCTGTCTTGTACTGATACATATCGTGTGGAAATATGGTAAAGAGAATATCTTCACTTCCAAAGGGCACAACCTTCCCATACAGGTTGCATTTCAAAGGTCTGATTCATACATATACACTTACAACCCAAGTTCTCACCAATCAGTGACTCAGCACTTAATGACCTCTGTCTGAATGTGTTCATCAACTGTTAATTGAGCAGTGAGCAGGTATGAGTGAAGTTGTCCTTAGGCCGTAAGTATATTTTCACTGAGTACATTGCAACATGGATAACCATCCAAGCACGTAGATCAGCACCATGTCTCACCATCTCAACGTTCCCAATGCCAGTCCAGTGGACAAGCCCAACACCCCCTACCGATGAGACATTTTTGCCCCGTTTCTCCTCTATCTTCTGGATGAACCTTATGTAGCTTTGAGTCTTGGAGCTGTTATGAGTCACTCCTGTCCCTTACTCTTGCCAGCTCTCATGATATGAAAGTGTGCTGAAAGTTAACTCAGTAGCATCATCACCTCTAAGCCAATGAGTACTGGGCCCCATGGGTATTTCTGTCCCTCTATCTGATGTGAGGCCTTTTTTTCTTTTTGACAAAGGGCTGCTTGTATGAGCATGCTGCACATTCAGGAAATGGAGAAGTACATGATGCAAAGAGAAGAAAACTGGCTTGTTGAAGAAATGGAACCATTGCGTGCAAGGCTGCTCCTTAGTCACACAAAATTGTTCTTGACATGGAATTGAATAGTCATCTAGAAGATGAGTAGCCCTAAAATAAGAACTTGAGGTTTCAGTCTGGGGCTGCCCAGGGCTGAAAAAACACTGGAAATGGCTTGGGTGAGCCTGCAGTCTCGCCCCCCACACAGCTACCTAAAGTCTTAACTGGAACTTGAATGTTGCCTTGATTCCATGTGTGTGTGCATGTGTGTGCGTGCGCCTTCAGGTTGCCCATCGACTTATGGCAACCTCATGAATTTCATAAGGCTTTCTTAGGCAAGGAATACTCAGAGATGGTTTGCTATTGTCTACCCATGAAATATAGCCTACAGCATTCACTGGTGGTCTCCCATCTACCTACAGCTTTTAGGATGTTGAAGGACTACAGCATCCATTAGCTGCAGCCAGCAGGGCCACTGATCTACAATACCAAGTGCTGATGTCCAACTGTATTTAGAAGGCTACTAAATGCAGTAAGTCACAGCTTTTCTGAAACTCAAAGCAGCCCACTAGAAATTGAAATATGTCTTCTCTTGCTTGCCTGGCTCAGCTAATTTTTGACTAGAAGACTCCTTGCGCTGGAGCCCTATCTCACTGAAAGCGCCATTTCAAAAAGAACAATTTAAATTTGTCTGCCGATACTGAAGGGAAATGTGGTCATAGCACATACATGAAATCAGTGGAAAAGGTTTTCCAGAAACAAGCAGTCCTAGATGATAGAGACTTAAGCTAATACCTTATACTGGTAGTGGGGGCAGTGGTGGTGGTTGAAAATATTTTAGTTCAGTTTGACTACAGCTAAAGTGAAAATATTAGTATCAATGCTACTTAGTTTCTACATATTATTGTTGCTATATGCCTTCAAGTTGACTCTGACTTAGGGCAGCCCTATTCTATGGTTTTCTTGGCAACATCTATTCAGCGGAGGTTTGCTGTTGCCTTCCTCTAAAGCTGTGAGAGTGTGAGTTGCCCAAGGTCACTCAGTGGGTTTCCATGCCTGGGCAGGAATTCAAACCCTGGTCTCCCAGAATCCTAATCCAACATTCAAACCACTGCAGCATGTGGGCTCTCTACCTTCTATGAAACATATTTTAACACTTTGCAACTTATTGCATCCATTATTATAACACATTTCAAACGTATGCCAAGTACTGCATGCATTATTTTCATAATTTTTCCAGTGTGATGGATAATAATAATACTTAATTGTGCTAATTAAGTATTATTACCTGTCACACTGGAGGTGTGGGACTGAGAGTACAATGGCTTCTCTAGGACCACAACAGTTCGTTGATAGAAGGTAGTAGCTTTGTAGTATATCAGCACAAATTTCTGTCTCTCCATCCATCCATCTATCTGTCATATTATTTCTATCCTGACTTTCTCTCAGACTGGGACTCAAGGCAGCTTACAAAAAGTCATAAATTACAAAAAAAAAACCTAGTTAAAAACATGCATAATTAAGATTAAAATAGAATTACTAATTACAAAATTGAAACCATTTAAAATCTTACTTTAAAACAAAAACTAAAAATAGTATCGTATAATAAAAAGCCCTTTTGTTAAAGTCAGTTTCCAAAGGCTTGCTGGAGATGAAAGGTCTTAATTTGTCAACAAAAGGGGAAAAGAAAGAAAAAGAGAAAGAAAAAAAAGGAACCATCCTAACTTCCCTAGGGAGGAAATTCCAAAGTGTGGAAACAACCACAAGGGAGGCCTTCTCCCACGTTCCCACCAACCATATCTGTGAAGGCAGTGGAATAGAGAGAGGTCCCTCCTCTGTAGATATTAAAGCTTGATCAGGCTCATATGGGAACAGTCCTTCAAATAGCCTTGGCCTAAGCCATATAGGGCTTCACAGGTCAAAACAAGCAGTTTGAAACAGGCCCAGAAGGAGACCAGCAGCCAGTGGAGCTGCTGCAGAAAGGGAGTTATATGCTTTCAATAAGCAGCTCCTGTTATCAATATGGCTGAAGCTGTTTGGACCAGCTGAACTTTCTGAACATTCTTCAGTGAGAGCCCCACACAGAGAACATTATAATAATCCAATCGAGAGGTAACTAAGGTGTGTGGCACCATGGCCAACTCAGACATCCCTTAAGGAATGGGTGTAGATAGTGCACTGTCTTTAAATGTGCAATGTATTCCTGTCCACTGCAGAAACATGGGCATCCAGGGTCAGGGCTGAATCCATGGGAACATCCAAGCTATGGACCTGCATCACCAGAGGAAGTGTAACCCCATCCATTGTTGTGGCCGGAAAAGAACGAAGACCAGGTTTCCAGGGAAAAATCAAAAAGTCTTTTATTTACCAATCACTTGCACAAGGACGACAGCTGTTTCCAGGACTGTCGCCCCGATTAATTAAGGCAGCATCACTATATACCTTTGGTCTACCATGTCAGCAATCATCTTAGCCACCCCATCACAGAAGAACAAAGAACTTTGGTTAACTTTCCATTACATCATTAACTTAGCACACACGTGTACAGAAGAGAACAAAGAGTTAGTTAGAAGATGATACAAGTTATAACTCATGGCCGGTTCATACATCCCGCTGATCCTCCCGAAATTCTCTCAGCCATTCTTAGATAAAAGTACAAGGCAAGCCTTTTGCAGAGCAGCCTTCAAGGTCGCACCTTGCTGGTTGCAGAGATAATCACGCGTAAGCAATTAGCACTTTCATTTACTGTCAATCCCAGC